>KN835719.1:0-14079 GCA_000827255.1 Suillus luteus UH-Slu-Lm8-n1 | reverse complement strand
TGCCGCTTGTTCATTCGCTGCATTGTGGGCTTTTGTCAAAATCTCAAGGGCGCTTCGCTGGCGATTGAAGACGACACAACTGCGGGGTCCGCCTCGTACCAGCTTAATATATGGCGTTTCGCACGACATCGCCTCATCTCAGGATAGTGGTGCAATGTATGAACGTTGGGCAACGGAGTATGGGGTAGCATATATGATTCCGAGCGTCCTCGGGCAGACTAGAGTCGTGCTATGCGACCCAAGAGCTATAGCACACTTCTACGCTCGAGAGACTTGGACATATGTGCAGACACCCCTTTCGTTAACGCTTTTAGAGGCATCAGTATGTCAACGCGTATTATTATCCTGTCTCTTTGACATATCTTGTCAGATCGGCAGAGGACTGCTATGGTCTCGGGGTGAAGCCCACAGGAGGTATTGTTCAACTCTTGTTCTCACACCAGCAACTGATCGATGATCTGCGAATTAGGCAGCGGAAGGCCCTCACACCAGCATTCAGTAATGCGGCGATTCGGAAACTCACATCAGTGTTTTATGACTCAGCGTACAAGGAAAGAATTTGCGATCATGATGTGGGGAGTATAGCATCTCTGAATTTGATACTGTACAGACCAAAGGTGCATGGGATGCCGATCTAGAATCGAGTAAAGATGTGAGTGCTGTCATTGAAGTTCAAAACTGGTGCGTAGCTTTCAGGCATGCAAACCTTGCACCTCTGATCCACATGACTTTAAGGATGAATCACATATCGTAAGCCACATTCTTGCAATTGAAGGCTCGAAGCTGACACAATATCAGTCTGGATACGATTGGCATTGCTGGTTTTTCCCATGATTTTGGTTCGCTCCATGGAGAGCGCGCCAGCGTGACCGAAGTGTTTGATACTTTCGGAAACAACCAACAGGCTTCAGCAGTGAACCACGTGTTCATGCTGCTTGCATCGGTCTTTCCCATTATTACCAAGATTCCCACTCGGCGGACGAATCTGATAAAGAAGCTGAGCGCGACCATGGGAGAAATATCTGACGACTTGCTGACTCGCAGCCGCCGGGAGAAGGATGTAGTTGTGGGCGAGAGAGACGAGGAGACATCCATCATCGGATTGTTGAGTGCGCTCTCTTGACATATCCATCTCAGTCTCTCTATTAACTCAACGATCAGTTAGATCTGAAGGCCAGGATGCAGAGCTTCATATGTCTGAGGAGGAAGTAGTGGCTCAGGTCCGTGGAGGCTATATGTATCATAGTCATTATTTGTGAACTCACATCCTGCAGATGAAAGTATTGCTCCTGGCGGGTTACGAGACGACATCCAGTGAGTCGATTCTTGTCAGTTGTTGTCATATTATCTAATTCTTCGTCGACAGTCAGCCTAACGGTAGGTTTGCTGTCCGAAAAAGTCTGAGCATGTTATTCATATGATGATCAGTGGGCGCTAATCGAGCTATCGCGACACCTCGATGTCCAAACCAGGCTCAGAGAGGAACTGATTGCGTTTGGTGCTGATCCGACATACGACCAGTTAAAGGTCAATCTCCCATACTTGGATGCGGTCGTCCATGAAATTCTACGACTCCATCCTCCGTTGGGGGAGCTCACTCGTCTTGTGAGTGTAGCCGCCCACGTGTGAATAGACACCAACAATAGGTCTACAGGCAGTGACAGACGACGTGATTCCCTTGAGCGAATCTGTGCACACAGAGTCTGGTGAAATGACGGACAGAATATCTATAGCGAAAGGGACGTCGATCACGATATCAATCGCAGCGATCAATCGTTCTTCGGCCATCTGGGGACCTGACGCAAAGGAATTCAAGCCTGACCGTTGGCTGACTGAAGATGGCATCGGTGGGAAGGCCAAGGAAGTCCAAGGTCATAGGCATCTGCTGACATTTGTCGACGGCCCGAGGACATGTCTTGGAAAAGATTTTGCGATTGCGGAATTTAAGGTAAGTGATGCAAATTAGCCAGTTGGACGCTACTCAGTGCGATACAGACGGTTCTATCGGTTCTGGTAAAGAACTTTGTGTTTGAGATGCGGGATGGACCAGATACTCCAGTCGAAGTTGTGAGGGGACTTTCACCCCGTCCGCGGGTTGTCGGAGAGGATGGTATTGGAGTGCCTTTGAGAGTTCGTCGGTATGAATGATTGGGTTGAGCTAGCTCATGAAGCCTGAGTTTATTCGTATTTTCTAATTGATCTAATGATCAATCCTACCGTTCCCTGCTCAACTTTCAAGGGTATTCGGCTCGTGCTATGACAACTCAGGTCCTCTCCCTTCTCCTGCCTTCTCGCACTCTCTAATCGACTGTTTGTGAAGAGTGAAGACTACAGGCTAGGTTCTTCTCCAGAAGCCTGCCTGGTGAAAGCTCGACCGGTCACTATAGAATGACGGAGTAATCATACAATGTAATAAGGTAGATCGTTTGGCGACGAGGTCGTTCAAACTGCACACGGGGAACCTGACTGGTTGACCTGCAGAACTACGACATATGGTGAACATTGATGAAGGACCGCCTGACTTGGTGAGTGTGGATCTAAATATAGAGAATCAGCTGAGCGACTCCATGGCTTGTTTAGAGGTTTGTTGCCCCCAAATGCACCGCATCAGGCTCGGCCCGGAAGCTCCCCACTAGTACTAGAACCTACTAGTACTCCCCAGTATCAGCATGTTCACGATCATTCCTGAAGCAGGCAGCATTTAGTGGTGATATCTGAGCAAAACGAGTCCTCGGCTTGCGGCCGCAGTATCATTTGTCCTTTTAGTGGCTGGCTCACTGTCATAGGTCTGTGACTATTACTTATAAAGACTGAGATTGCATTTGTCTTTTGGATCCCGTTTTCCGACGGTCGGCTCGGTATAACTCACCATTGCCAGCACAGGGAGACCAATCCCGTACTACTCTACCTGGCAGATTTCGTGGATACAACATATTGATGTCAGGGCTCAAACCCATTATCTTCTATGACATTCCCTGCGTCGTGCAGGGTCAACCATGGTCTCCAAATACAATGAAAACAAGGTACGTTACCAGCCTCAGGAGTTCCTCTCCGTTGTTGATGTGCCATAGATATTGTCTCACCTTCAAGGGTCTGCCCTTCCAGACCGTCTGGCTCGAGTTTCCAGATATCAAGCCATTCTACGAGCAGCACTCTCTTGCACCTAAAACCTTGCTTGACATTAAGGGAACCCCAACACCCGTGGACACACTTCCTATCATCATGGATCCAAATACGAATAGGTTGATTACAGACTCCTTCGCAATCGCACAGTACCTTGACGAGCAATACCCCGATACACCAAAAATACTGCCAAACAATACAGCCGCGCTGGTGCACGTCTTTCAAACCGCGTTCCGTAACACCGTGATGGGCGCCAGCTTGCTGGCCTGTTTTAGAGGTGCTCAGAAGCTCAATCCGGTGAGCAAGGAGTATTATATTCGCACTCGTGGAGAGCAATTCGGCATTCCATGGGAGCAGTTTGCATCGCCCGAGAAGAGAGAGCAACAGGTGAATGCCCTGCGTGCTGCATGCGATACCATGGACGGGTGGTATGCGACGAGCAGCGGTCAATTCATACTGGGGGATACACCGTGTTTTGCTGATTTCATGGTCGCGGGACTATACAAGTGGATACAGTATTGTTTTGAGGAGTGGGAAGAAGTGAAGATTTGGAATGGAGGGCGATGGAGGAGACTGGTGGAGGCAACTGACAGGTATCTTGATTGTTCGAAGTAGTTCCGTTGAGCGTGATACATTCGGCTTACTATGTTCAGTGGCTCTCTCTGGCTTTGAGTGTTTTCTCGTACTGAAAATCGTGGACTTCCCTTCCCACAGTGTATGGGCTGTCCAGTCTGATCTGAAATGTTAAGACTCTCCGGCCAAGTAAATTTCGAATTTCTGCACTACAATATCTCTAGTGTCCTGAGTTGCATGTCGCGAATACTAGTCATGGTCGTGTCCTTCAATTGTGCGACAATACCGTGGTCTGAGGCGACTCTCTTGTATTCTTTGGGGAGCTCACCCTTTAGCAAAAATGCGCTAAAAGGCTGGGCAAGGCGAACAATCAATTGCAACGCTCGTTCCGAATCAACCAGCCCATGCTCTCCAGAGAACCCGCCAGGCAAAACGTCTTCGGGAGATTGGGGCGGGGGCCAATCATCCGCGCTGTGCGCATCATCAGGTGACTCGAGAAGACTATGATCCCATGGACGAATAAGGAAGAACTGAGCGGGTCTTGCCAGCAAGAGCTTGTCCTTTGTGGTAATCAGCAGGTCTCGAAGTCCGCCTGCCTTGACTTCATACGTGACACAAGAATCAGGATCCTGGCCTTGAGGGCTCTTTCGTCTGATGTCGGTGACACGGAATGCGATGCAAAACAGATGTAGACGTCGATGCACGAAACGGGGAGCATGAAGGGAGTCAAGTTTGCTGTACAATTTCGAAGCCAATTGTACAACCCCAGTGTCTCGTAGTGATGAGACTGATTCATTCAGCTCTTCAGTGGATAGAGATGGGTATATGTACGGTGGAGCCTTGTATGAAGAGATGTCGGCTGGCAGACAGCTGTTAAACTCGGATTTTTTTCCAACCCAGTCCAGCGCAGTGATGTCACCCGACCGAGCTATGATTGTTTCCAAGAGCCGCCCAATGGCGTTCTGCTTCTTCTCCCCATAATTAACGGTTGGGCTGACGCAAAAGACTCCAAATAAGGAGTAAGCGATGTCCTCCTGCCGTGTGGTGATACGGGAGGACGCCCATTGGAGTGTCTTTCGAACATTTCTCGTCCCTGGATGGAAATTGATGAGGGCCTCTCGGTCTATGCCTGTAGCATCTGCCAACTCCTCTATGATGACATCGGAATCCTTGTGGTTGGGAGAGCAATCATTAAGATATAGTGTCCAATCACTCTGATAGAAGAGGATACGTCTCGAAGCCATAAGTTCTTGAAACGTCCATCCTCGTGTGTTCCAAACACTCTTTGCCAATGCGCCAGACTCGGAGGAAGGTGGAACATCGGACAGGTAAACGATCGTAAGTGCTGAATGATGATACCAGACAAACATGGAGTTGATCGATTCTTGAAGCTCGACGTTGTTGGTCTGGTCGATGCAGCACGTATCCATCCAGGCCCAGCGATATCCCGCATCGCGAGCAATCTTGCAGAATGACTGCAACTTCACGATACCACCAACTGGATGCAACTCGTACACGATCTTGCCCTGGATTTCCTGTCGCAGTGGCTCCCTCGCATCCCACCTGTGCGACAGCATCACGCAACGGAAGTATTTTTCCACCACTTCTTCAATGTGCTCCATTCGCGAGCCTGCATGCTCCATTACGAATAGTAGAAGTTTCTTGTACTCGACGCTTTTTTTGAACGTGGTTATTTGGGCCTCTCGGTCACATAAAATACCGATGGTAGTGTTTAATAGACGAAGTGGAGCGTTTTCGAGTTGAGCGTCAATAGAATTTCGGATAACACCCGCCGCTTCGAATTCGCTCATATACTGCTTGCGCAGGTCTGAGAAAAAAATTGAATCTCTTGACGGATGCAAAATTTTAGGCTTACTCCGTATCTGCGACTCAGAAGCGTCATCCATTTTGGAGAGCATCCTTGTGAAAGCGTCGATAGCTTCGCCAAAGCGCCGTGCGCCACGGCAAGCAAAATACTTCAACTGATATCCCCTGTGGGACGAAGGCTCGAGTTCGATGACCTATGAATTGCAATGAGCATTAGCTACAAGAAACAGATGCCGCCCCACCTTTTCCGCATCCAGGATGGCTTCCTCCCATTTCCCCTTGTTCAACTTCGCCAA
Source organism: Suillus luteus UH-Slu-Lm8-n1 (assembly GCA_000827255.1). Classification (NCBI taxonomy): domain Eukaryota; kingdom Fungi; phylum Basidiomycota; class Agaricomycetes; order Boletales; family Suillaceae; genus Suillus; species Suillus luteus. The sequence goes on along the minus strand of KN835719.1, from coordinate 8,260 downwards.
GCAGCGGCTTGCAAAGACAGCATTGGCTACAGAACCAAGGTCAATCGCTGCCGAGTATAAAGCAATTGCTTTGTCGTGGTCGTGCGCAGCGAGGGCAGCATCTCCATTGCTAACGCAGAGCGTGTTACATTCATTCTTGAAAGCTGAGTGACATGCTGGTGAGAATTGCAGCATGGGTGACACTATAGAAGACCTGCCAGTGGACCAATCACGGCAGTTGGTCTGCGTGATTTCATCGCTCGTGTCCATCATGTGATGGTACGATGTGACGGCGTCTCGAAATCTGCCCGACTGAAGGAGTGCATAGCACCGTTTCTGGTTTACCGTTTTCCACAAGGACTCGATGTCCCATCCGAAAAGCTGCGCAAGGCCCCAGTTTGGCATGAGAGGCATGAGAGGCTGTATCGTATCGACCTACCATTGTTAAGTCCTCCCATATGAAGTGGGTCTCTTGTTTGGATGAGAGAGTATCGGTGTTGATAGCAACAGCGAAGTGATCAGCAGCTTCGCTGTGACGTGCGTCATTCAAGGCATTTAATCCCAGTTGGAAATTCAGATACGCCTGATGTGCAAAAGTCAAAATAATCAGTATCGACGAGGCGCAAAACGAGTTGATATTCACTTCTACCATACGATAGGCAACAGCATCAGCGCTGAGGCACGCAACAGCCAGCGCTTGGACACGCTGCATTGCGTCTTCGTGTTGATTTGCATTAAAAAGTGCAATGGCCTGGAACCGGTCAGGAGCAAGGACTACGCGAGAAAACGCTGACATGCCTTGATTAATAGAACAAGATGGATGGTCTTGGAATCTCCGTCTATGTATATGAACGCGAGGTCGAATGCTTTCATTGCGGCCTTGATCTGCTTTTGTCCGCAGAGGGCAATACCCTGGGAGATGCAGCCCGTCAAAGAGGGCTGGATGCTAAGAGACTATGCGACAGGTCAACTGGTGTTCAAGGAGAGATAATGGGATAGTGTATCTTACCATAAGCGCATCTTCAAGCGCGCGGTCCCAGTCAGATTTCTGCGCCATGAGAAATGAGCGATTGGCGTAAGAAATGTAGTTGACCCCGGCGTCAGCATTGATCGCTTGTGATAGTAGCGTTTCAGCAGTGGAGAAGTCCCTATTCATCATTGCATCGCGGATTGCCATGTTTGACGTGAAGAGCTACACGAGTCATGCTCGAATCATGCGATACTACATGAGTCAAGGGTGACGGCTTACCCTAGAATTAGGCAACGCGTTCTCTGGTATTGCCCACTTTGAGACACGCTTATCGTCGCCTCCGCTGATGATGTGCTTGCCATCCACGGAAAAGGTGACGCGGAAGACATAGCCGACGTGCTCGAATATGGCGATGGTCTGTCGATCCGAGAGTCGCCAGAGGCGGACATGATTATCATGAGATGCAGAGGCGATCAGGGTCCCACGGGTATTCACGGCGATATCATAAATGATATTAGAATGACCTGTCCATGGTTCACCGACCTGATCCCAGGTCAATGTATCCCACTCCCGTATAGTAGGATCCCCAAAACTTCCCCCTGAGAGAAGCCGTGCGCTATCGGGCGTCCACGCTAGTGAAACGTTCCCCGAATTCGAATTGATTGCAGCACGGGCATGAGCCTTGAAATTTGCGATGCATTTCCTTGTGCGCGCATCCCATATCTGGATATCCTTGATTGTCGCGATGGCAAGAAGTCCGCCAGACGGTGAATACCGAACGCAGAAGACTTCGCTACCACAATCAATCGGGTTTCCTTGCGGTTTCCAATTTTCTGTGTTCCATATTTTCGTCGTCATATCCGATGAACCAGTTGCGAGCATCATCCCATCTGGAGATAAGGACATCCAGCGAATCCATTTGTTGTGGGCTTGAAAGGGTCGTCCAAGATGCTCCCCAGTTTCTCCATTCCAAATAATGAGCACTCCGTGTAAATCACAACTTACCATCCATTGCCCGTCTCGTGATACTACCACACACTGCACCCAGCTGCGATGTCCCTTCATGATTTTCGACACAGTCCCGCTCTTTAGGTTCCACAGACGAAGTGTCATGTCCTTCGAGCCCGTCACCATACGCTGTCTGTCGCGGAACAGTGCGACTGCGCATATAGTGCCTTCATGAGCTTCAAACGCTCGAACCGGTGTGGTTGTTGGAATGATGGACTGCGCTGTATTCGCCATTCTTGTGAAAAGTAACGGTGTCAAGCAGGGTTGAGGTAGACTAGTGGTGGGGTTGTTCTTTTTTCTCTAAGCTGCAGAGGTGCCGCCGATGTCCGTGTACTGGGCGTTTTTATGCATTTTCACTAGAACTTATTGGGGAAGGAGCCGAGATTCTCCCACAGCGACCTTGTCTGAGTGATGCATTGCCCCAGTTGTTCTTAAGAGCCGAAGTACTTTGGAACGATAAGATAGGACCCACATACAACTCCTTGTTCCACAATAAGCAGTGTTGTAACTGTGTGACGGTAGTCGAAGTCAAAGACTTGATGTAATGGTAGTAGATCTTTCACGCAATGATCATCACCAGATTCAAGTCTGGTCAGATTGGAAATGAGTTGAGGGAACTTTACAGATAGAGTGGGGGGCCAGCTGCTTATATCATGATGGAGACTCGAACGTGATGAAAGGAAAATGAAATGCATCTCGGGTTTTGCCGCAGGACGGCTGTCTTTCTAGGTCGTGGCCGCTTACCAGCCGATCAATTGCAAGGCGACCACTTCGCTATCACAGTGACTTACTACCTACATAGACAAGAAGTCCATTTGAGAAATTTCCGACGTCCAAATGTTGCGCCGATTCTACACTCTTGAGAGAGCTGCGTAATAATACAGTTAACGATGTACAAATGCATCGATGCGAACTTCGAAGAATCAAGGTCAAGTACGGCAGTGTCATGTTGATTAGTTTAATACAATTAGTGCGGTGCCATGCATGTTAATGTAGGTACTATAGCAGTACAATTAGTGTTCGTGCAGCGCCGCGAGCCGATTCAACATATACGATCTGAAAGCATACATCCACGACAACTAGCCAGCGGGATGTCTTCGCGGAGCAGATAAGCACATTAATTGTGGAAGCACATCCTTCGCCTCTCGCCCCGCAGCGAGCGCACCCGTGACATCTCGCGCAAGCCTTCGACTTCGCTCCCAATCCATCGTCTGACACACATCCTCTGTATCTTCATCCAACAGCTCACGACAGCGCTTTGCGGGGCGATTTCGAACTGCTGTGCTCGCGACTTGTTCCGATGTCGAAAAACGAGATGCAGGGCGGAATTCTCGGTGGATCATAGTCAGCGACGGACCACTTGTTTGTGCAGCGATAAGGTGAGAAGGAGACGAGCCAATTGTACTTGAGCTCATGTCTTGCATGGCGGATACCGGCAGGTCTTTGAACCGAGACGACCTCCTCGCTCGCTTTGCAGCATAGGATGGATCAACTAAATCTGGACGAGCTAGACACAATTTCTCAGCTATTTCCCGTCGTTTGCGTCGTTCTACTGAGCGAGAGTTCGAAGATTTTTCCGAGTTGACAAAGGAAGGCCGTGGAATCTTGGAGGACGAGGCGATGCTAGTAGTTAAAGTGTTACCCAACACAAGAGGTATCGGAGCAGATCCGATAGCGCGAGAAGAAGTTGGAGTAACGAGGACGGAGGTAGAGGAGTTTGCAAGGCGTTTGTGGCCTCTGAGGGAAGAACTTCTCTCTGGTTGAGGGGATACAATTAACGGAACCGACTGACTGGGTGCAAGGTTTCCAGGTGTGATTGCAGATGGATGCTGCTCATGCTCGTGAGGCGATGTCATTAACTCACTGGTCGCGTCCAGGAATGAATCTGGTGATGGAACCCTAAGCGACCTGTAGTGCGAACGTGCCGCATAAGGGGGAACATCTATGGATTCTTCGGTCTTTCTACGTACGAGGGCAGAAACGAGAGAAGAGGCTTGAATTGTGCCCGTGTTTCCTGCCTTGGGAACATCGATCGTAAGTTCTTCAAGTCTGCGGCGTTTTCTCCGAAAACTATCGCTGTGCTGACTCTGAGACAGGGAGAGAGATGGATGATGAGAGAGGTCCTGATTAGACAGACTCTTAAATGGTTGAGAGTACTGCGACGGTGAAGCGTCTGACGAGGCTTGGGAAAAGACAGCTTTTCGCGGCGTTTCAATGCTCTGCTGACTGAACTCTGCGCTGTGGTCTTCGCACATCTGAATTGAAACATTTTGCACTTCAAGAGGCTTCAAGGAGTTATTATCGAGTAGCTCGGGTAGCGAAAATAGTTCTGCCTCGCCCATGACCACATCCTCCAACGGTGCGAATTGAGATGTACATGCATTCATAAACATCACGGACTGCGCACGAGGGTGTTGACCCTCGTCAAGTCCATCGAAGGGGGGGAGAGCTATTGGCGCATACCGGGAAATTTGGCTAAAAGGGTTGGATATGCGTGGAAAAGGGATGGACGAGGAGCTCATGAGCACAAGCGGGGAAGAAGGGGGGAGCAACAAATTGATGGTCTCGGCAATTGTTTGATTTTCTGTCTCTTTGCCTTTCCCCTTGACATCTCGTGGACGCAGGACAGGTGACGATGATGGTGTGGGGAGCCTCTGATAAGCGGACAACGTGATAACTGGGATGAGGGCTGTGTCGTTAGTCTGCACAGACACTGGGACCTGAACACTGCTTTCCAATGCCGAAGTCTGAACGTCAGCTTCGGCTGTTGCGACTGCAATAGACTGTTCGCGCACAGGACTCAAGTTGTCGGCACCAATAATCTGCGCCTCACCTGCTGGTATCTGCGACGGACTCGACGATAACCAGCTCTTAATCGACTCTTCAACGCTGTAATCCCCAGCAAAGAGCAGGCGCGCAATCCTAGCATGCGCATCAGATCCATCGTCATCGCTCGAGTCGTCCGAGTCTTCCGCATAGTGCTTCACCTGCATGTAGGTTTTGTTCATCCGTTTGGGAGTTTCTGGTGCAGAATTGTTCCGGGACGATAACGGGGATGAGCCTCCATGCTCAGAACGTGAATTCGGCAGACGCCCGAGCGCTCGATCAACAACTCCCTTCTCCTTTGGCCCTAACCACCCTCGGAGAACCTCCAGCCGGCGCCGCATACTCCCGTCATCTACCCACTTCTGCGCTTCGAGTTCGGCAGAGTCGCCGACGAGGTTTTTCATGGCCGGATCTGTATCGGCGAGGTCGAGGTCGGTAAGATCGAGAACGCTGGAATGCACAGTTCCTGACATGTTTAACTCTTTTGGAATGGGATCGCCAAGGTCATAAATGGGCGGTGCCATGCACTCTTTGAACATAGCATTCATCGCAGTCCAATCAAGACCACCAAGAGCAGGCACGAGGGTATTTGGAACCACCCGTAGCGGACGGAAGAGGGAAACAAGGTTGAGTAATTCTGGTAGGGGAGAATGACGTTCCAAAGGTACGCGCTGAGGAAGGCCAATATCAGTATATTTTGAACCCAATAATAAGGAGGGGTAGAGGAATGATGAGAAAGTTTTGAGTGACACCGACCAAGCGATCAACATCCTTTCCCATCGCAAGACGTCTTCGTACATCCATACGATAGCCCTCCCATTGTGCACACCCCATGGGCGCAGGATTGACGTATACGACCTTTTTTCCCTTGATGCTCCGCGGCGCTATATCATTCTTGAAGTCGAAGCTGATTACATTGCATGTGGCGAACAATTATGACAGATTTTTCCATACGTGAACCATCACAGACAAGAATTGACGCGACGCAAATCACAAACACGCCATTAGTGAGCGAAATCGGCTAATAGAAGATGAAATAACATACTCAGGCACGTTTACGAAATTACACCGCTCGGACCGTTCGCAGGCGTGAAAGCGGGTGGTCGCCTCGTCGCGTGTGACAAGAGTACGAAGAAAGGGATCTGATATATGCGTATAGACCGCATGTTTGTATCGATCAACATGAATCTGGAAGAGTAGACATGTCAGTAAAACGGAACCATGCTTGTGTTTGTAAAAATGAGAGGGTAGGTGATATATGAGGCAAGAGCAGCATGCAAGCGCATATATGCGCAATGGCAGGACCTGAATCATTAAATACACGTCGCAACGGCAAAAATCGAATGAATAAACGGTTTCCGGAATGCACAAAAAGATCGCTCATCATATATGATTGAAGGCCATAACAACGAACGTTTGCCTACCTGACACTGGAACGCTCGCGCGATACCCTTGAGTATGTCCTCGTATCCCCAAGTCCACGAATTTATGAAGAAGTAGGTGTCCTTATCAAACAGCGCAATGAGCTCGATCAATCCTTTGACCGCATTTTCCTGTTCGCATTCGTAAACAGACCAATCTGAAGGTATTAGAATGATCACCTTTGTGGGGACAACGATTCCCCTCAACATGCACGCAGTATCCAAATAAATGACATTTAATGTTTTTGTCAAGCTTGCTGTTTGGCTGTTTCGCGCTATGAGTACACGCAGATCTTCTTCCGTGTCAGGGATGTATGGTTGAAGAAAAGGATTTCGAGCTAGAGATTTTAGTAGCCAATGTTCGGCGCGTACGTCGCCCGTATGAAGAACCGTGCCACGAGGACCTTCAATGAGGAACCTATTGCCAAGCAGGGATGAGCGGTAGGGAAAAATCATACGAAGTAAAACTCACATAACGGCACCCGGACAGTGATTTGCATCGATGAGGGTAATAGTCACCGTCTCAGTCGACGATAACTCAAATTCAGTTGGAGTATTCAGCGGAACCGCGCGCTTTGCGTGGATGTATCACATCAGGACACAAGCGTGAAGAGAGCTCTCGCACTCACCAACAAATCCCTTTTAAGCACTCCGCCTTCGACCTTCAGATGAGCAAAGGTCCTCGTTGCAACTTCACCTGCATCTTTCTTCGCGCGCTCCAGTTGAATCTCATGCCTCAAGAGCATCTCTTTGGTATCAGGTGAGCATACTACACGGGCAGCAAATGATTTTGACGATAGGCCGAGAATGTGGTCGGTATGGGAGTGGGTGAGGAGATATAATGCTGGTGTGTTGTATGGAGCTGGAAGGTGAGCTGTGCAGGTGAAACAGTCAACACGGATGGGATAAGGAAGTGCAAAAGAGGCGTAAGGAGTTCCTGGGGGCATCGCTAGGTGTCGACGACTATGGGTGAACACTGAAGTACTGAAGGAGAAACCGAGAAAGCATGTAAGAGAGAGTTGTGTGAAAGTCAGAAAGAGTCAGAGCTGCAGCGCAGGATCCGGACAGGAGGTGACCGCGACCAAATGGGACTCAAAAGTCAGATGCCCCAGTGATTGGTCACGTGTCATACCATTTTCTCAACTGCTGTCGGAGACTCGGCACCGCGGCGACAACTGCTGGCGATTTGCTCTAGATTTGCTTTCTTGCGCTTTGAAATTTGTTGAAGGCAGTCTCCTCGGTGTCGACGTGTTATCAAGAACCCACACCGACATGGATGAACTTATCCAACGTTGAGGTATCATAGAATCCCTCGGCACCCACGATGATCGGAGAGCATCCACACAGTGCGCAACGATTCAATATATCACGCAGGCCAGATAGCAGGTGTGGTATTGACACACCCTATCCACCAAAGTCAGATTGATCTTGCACCAGTGAGCGCCTACAAGTACTCGGCGATGGTGACTGAAACACCTTATCAGTTTCACATATTAATAATTGCAGCAAATATCTCGCAACTTCTTCTCCTTCCCCATTATGTTCACGCCACGTCGACCCATTGTAACAATACTAGTGGAAGCAACGTGAGTTTCACGCGGAGACTGCGTGGCTTTGAGTTCAGCCCTAACTACAATCGAGAATTTACCGCATGCACCCATGGCTTAGCTCAAGTCTTACATTATAAGTTAGACAAGTTGAACGTCGTGCCGGAGACCCGTATCCTGCAAGGTGGACACGCGGAGTAATTGTGGCTTCGAGAAACGTTGATTCCATCACACCACAATTTCAAAAGTCTTTGTCCTTTGTTAACTTCGATCTCCCATGCTTGTTACGCTCGGCGTTGGTTAGACGTCTTAGTATCAAAAGTTCAGAGTCAAAGTCAATGTTCTATAGCGAGTAAGCTAGGTTCTGCAGGCCCTGGTCTGCGTAGGTCAAGTTAAAGATACAGGAAGTAAATAGTAGGGTTTATATAGAGATACGTAGTAGAGTTTAAAGCGGAGCTTTAAATAATGGAATGTTCTGGAATGTGCGATGACGTCAAATAGAATAGTAA
>KN835718.1:0-14122 GCA_000827255.1 Suillus luteus UH-Slu-Lm8-n1 | reverse complement strand
TAGTTGTTCTTTACTTTAATCTACTTGGTTTTACCTGGTTACTTGGTGCGCCACAGTAACTTGATCTTCACTTAGGCTTCACAACCTAAGTGTCTTATCCTTGATCTATCTTCGTGCACTCCACGTCGATAGCCTTTACCCTTGATCTACTTGAGAGGTGCCAGCCCTCTAAGTACGAACCCTTGATCCTACTCTTGTTTGAGTAGAGGAACGCCTTGCGCTTGCCATACTCTTTTGTATTCGCGAGGGACGACTCATCCAAGTTCGTAACACATAGTATCAATCCTTTCAGCTAGTGAAATGAAGAAGCCCAAGAGCAAATGAGAGCCAGTCAATGCATCCATCGACCTTCACATGGATGAACCATGGGATATCCTCAAAGTTCAAATTCTTGTGAAGATCTCGGCAGTCATCAATCCCCGCATACTCTGCTTCAATAACTACTTGCTTACCTATCACATCTCTCAGGTTCCACCTAAACCAGGTCTATCTCTCTCGACTCAAGCTGACTATAATGGCTTGATGAAACATGTCAATAGAATGGCTGTGAAGGCTTTGAATGTCAACATCAATGTCATCCAACAGGTTGTGGAGGAGAACAAAAAACAGAGTAAGGATGAGTTGGAGCTTACAAAGTCCTTGTCAAAAAAATAAGTAAGTAATTGATTCCTTTAGGTACTTGTTTTCACCAACATTAGTATCTCCACAGAAAGAGTCAGCTGCAATTCTTCCCGGTGAAACTAAGAGAAAACTGCTAAGTTAGTAAGGACTTAGGCAAATCCCTTATGGTAGCGAGCTTCAGTAGTCATCCCTTAGGGAACTGTAAGTGATTTAATCTTCTTAGTATGCTGTACAGAAGAGTTTGCCGGAAACCAGAACAAGTAGGCTCAACTGAAGGTACCGAGCGGTAAGCTTTGGCTAGGGAATGAGCACTAGGAGGATAAAAGTCAGCCAGGCCAAGGTTCGGTAACTACAGTAAGTCTTGGTAAGGTAACCGGTAGGGTGGTGATCAAGAATCCAAAGGATAAGGTTACTACAGTATACCGGTAGCAGTCTGGCAACTGGTAGTCTAAGGAATCTGCGGCACTTAGAGCAGTTAAGTTCCGACGGCAAAGGCAAGACAAAAACAAAGTCAATTCTTTAGGATGCCGCAGAGGGCTATGACAGGTGACTAACACTACGGAAACTCGAGGGGAAGTGAAGTCCTTAGTAAATAAATTTCCTGATCCTATATACTCTACCGCGTGAAGCTCCGGGATGTACAGGCGAAGTTAGTAGCGATGGTAAATATTTGGGGATACCATATGTAAGAGTACCGCCGGCAACCGAGCGGTAACATGTAATATGTACCTACGGTTTATTAGCAATAGGAAAAATAAGAACTGACGCACCAATGGAGTTAAGGGCAATGGGTAGGACATGAGGTGGTTCGGCAACTGCGGTCCAGTACATGAGGGAGATCCTGGGAAGCACGATCCTACTGGAAAAGGAAGGTCCACCTAAGGATAAGGGTAACTTCTTTTTAGCAGATAATCAGTATATGATCCTACAAGCCTAGGGCTGGCTTGATCGTTACACCGGGAACGAAAGAAAAGTAAGAAACATCCAAATCTTATGAGATCACCAGACCTGCAGAAAGATGGACTCTGCTTGCCCATCGACCTACTGCTACCTGATTCCAGAAATGGACGAACACTTTCCACTTGGACATCAACAATTTGACTGCTGGGCTGCTGTGATGGTTGATATTGTCTTGTCTCTCAGTGTAGTCTCGATGTTAACTTTGATTGGTGCAAGGATACAAGTGAGGCAACACTTGAAATGCCCCCAAACCATTGACTTGTAAGGCTCGGTGTGAGTTCGATTGGGGAAAGCAGTTGCTGAAGGCGGTCCAAGAAGTGTAAGCACGAGGCAAAGAAGTGGATACAAGAAACTTGTTATTGCTGGTGACATGTTTTGGATGTGTGAGCGGGGACGGTTAAGTCTAATGTGACAGATGGTAATTTGATGATAGTTTAAAGCAAAAGTACATGATTTATATACGAATATGAGTGGTATGTAGGAAGTTATAGATGGTAGGGAAACCGAGTAGTTGTTGAAGGAATAAAGAAATAAAGGGTTAAGTCAGAGATAAGGACAAGGATATGAAAGGAGATTAGAAACAAAGATATGAGAGGGCAGTGCGTATGAAGTCCAAACCATAAATGTGTCAGCCCAAGTGTCCTTCCAGTGTTAAAGGGATCAGAATCCCTACAGACTCTTCAATGCAAAAGCTACAGCCATCAGTCCAGTCTTACAGTATTAAGCTGATGCTCAGTCATCAACTTCACCTTCGGCAATGAGTTTGGAAGTTTTTTCAAACCAATTCACGCGGCTTCAACCACACCAGCACCAAACTCCACATCTCTACTCCTTCCCCCATCTTACAAGCCTGGTAATGACATGTCCGTCACAGCCTTCTGTGCACCATATAAGCTTGATAACAATATTGCAGCAAAATTTGCATCCAATGCCTTCAAGGAAGCATGTCTGCTCCGCTACGTGACCTTCACAGAACTCAAGGAGATGGAGTTTAAAATTGGTGAGATTTCTGCGCTATGAGATGCTATTGAAAAATGGTCTATTCCTGCATGATTGAACATGGACACTGTATTGTACAATAGAAACTGTTACTTGAGTTTGTCTCTGTCCATGCTGCCTTGCTTTGTAACCTATCAAAAGTATCCCGCATGTATGAAGTAACCATGAGCATCATCCAAAGTGATATCAGAAATCTCATACATATCATAAAGAATCCCATCACCTTCAGTTATGCTATAGTACTCGTGGTGACAACAGAGGAAATGTTTTATCTTTGAAATGCTTCCTCAATGGGATTGAGATTGGGGGAGTATGGTGGAAGAAACTTGGTGTGAACACCTGCCATATAGTCATTACTACAAATAGGACGAGAGAAAAATGCAAACCAACTAACCGAAATGATCTGCAAGCTCGAGAATCTTGGCACTATGGTGAATTGAAGCATTGTCCATCATGAGAACACTCAAGGGGCCTGGATAAGCAGAGCACTTTGGTAACTAGCAGTAGAAAGCATATCAGACTCTGACTTGCTCAAGAATGATTGATTCAGAGATACTCACAACCATGAATTCAAGCCACTCGAGATAGAGTTTCTTCATCATTGAACCCTCGACAACAGTACAAGCAACAAGGCCATAAAGGGTCAACAATGCTTCCAGGCTGATACGATGTCCACAGACAAAGGGCTGCTTCATTATGCTCGTCTGCCTTTCAATGAACATCTATAGTGTCGACCAAGGGTAGATCAAGGTAATCACAAGTGTCCGATGAACCAGTGGGCTCTGAGCTTTCTACTGTACTAATATTGAATTAGTAGTTAGAGTACATAACAACAACAAATAGTGCATGAGCAAGACATACTTGACTGCCTTGTAGAGACACACCATCAGTACTTTTTTTGACTACCATTAAAGATGTGTGTGAGAGTTGCTTGGTGAGCATTGTAAACACCAATGTAGAAGGAGGAATTGAATGATTTGACTTGTGCACCTGAGGGTGCGTTCCTGCTGCTCCAATCCTTCAATGTTGCATAAATCCGCAGAGAACATTATGTAGTGAGCATACAGAGTAAACATTATCATAAGCGGCACCTACAAGTGTTGCAATCAAACACACTATAGCAACAGGTAGCTTAGGCTTGTTGTTTCCATCCAAGACCAAGACAAAATCCTCATGGGACTAGACACCAATTGAGTTCTCACCATCGAAAAAGATAATTGGATGGTGTCAACCATAGACTTGTCACAAAACGGTTGGTCCCCAAGGACCTTACCCTAGGTGGTGGATAAGAATAAGATAAACCAAGAGATAGATAACAAAAAAAATGAACAGACCTTAGTGTCAGTTGGGAAAATATACTTGTGACCCTTGATAAGGTCATCTACCTCGTTACCGCAGCCTTTCTTGAGTCCGAGATGAGAGACCACAATATGATGCGCAAGTTTCTTGAGATTGGTATGGAAGGAACTAAGCCGTCCCTCCAGCTTGTGAGGATGTCAGTGATGTCCAAGTAATATACAAGAAGTGTACATACCACTCCAGCAAGAGCCATCACATAATTAAAGTCATGCTTGATCCTCTTTGCTATTACATATTCCTTATGCTTCCTAGCAGCATTATAAACTACATCGAGAGCCATCTTGCACTTCTGAGTGATGTTGGGAAATGTGTTGTCAAAGATAGAGACTTTCTTGAGTTTGAAGACAGCAGTCTTCAACACCTGCTGAATCTGAGTGTTCTGAGCCTTAAGGTTGATCAAGCTGTCTGCTGAGTAGACTAGATCTGTGAATATAGGCCATGTAAAGGAGTGTTCAGACAACTCCTTATTAGAGGCTGGCAGTGCCTCATCTATTAGCTGTGACTCTACAAATCTAGGCCTCTAGAAAACAGTATATTCATGTGAGACAGAGTGATGGGAGTGTACTAGTAGTAGAATACATTACCTTAATTTCTTGGCATGCTTCTATTAGTTTGCTCCTTTTTCTTCTTCTTCTTCTTCTTGCCTGGCTCATGGTAATAACTTGTCTTGGAACGTTGACTATCACAGTCAGACTCATCAGAAACCCTACTAGATGCCATCTGAATCGACAATGTTTTGCTGGTTTGCGATAGTGCACTAGCAGATCTAGCCACACAAGGAGGCATAATGTAGGGAATCTTAAATAAAAGGTGTGTCATTTTTCTTATTTTTCTCAATGGGTAGCTAATACGACTCACCTCTTTAATCAGTATGGGATTTTTGGTAGTCAATACACAGTGAATCATTGAACAAATCCGTAAGTTACTATATGAAAATTCGACTACAGTACGTATGCTGACAATTTAAGGTTTAGCCACCTCGGCTACTTTCAAGTCGAGCTCATCATTACATAACTAAGTCCAACAATCAGTTCCTTCTGAGAAAGTACTAAGTCCTTATCTTCATCATCTTCTGGAACCTCCACATTATTGTCTGATTTGTCGGAGTCATGATCACTCTCTCTGTATTTACTGACAGAGTCATTATCTTCAATTGACACTGCGGCTGACTTTGGCAGCTTGCTGTCATAGTTTTTCTTATTGTGGCCTTGACTTTGACCTTGACTTTGACTGTAACCGTTGACTTGATCCGCTGTTGAGTATCTCTCATACTGATCTGTTAAGTAACTACTAACCATTGTCTAACTTTTCTGTAGATGTCTTTCACGCTGACTTGGTGGCTGGTACTAATTGTAGTGCAGTTGCTGTGGGTGCACACTTATGAGTATTGGTCATTGTCTTATTCCAGACTGAAACAAGATGTGTCAGTGACTGCTTTCTCCAATGATGTACAACTGTGCCTGTACTAACTTTTTCACACTAAGGCCTTTACTTTGGATGATCACTGCAGTGGTTCTTGGTGATAACTGTGAGTCCATCGGATTTTTCTTGGCCTATAGATGTACTTACTCTCTTCTGTATTACCATTTTTTCACCAGCAGAATTTTGACTTGCCTGGATCTTTCTTTAAGTGTTCCACTTGTGGGCGGCTATATCTAATGGCGTCAAAGATAGATGGGGACTCGGAGGCATACTACTAGTAGTGTTTGCTTCAGCTAAAGTTGGGAAGGGAAAGGTTGAGATAGTTACAAAAACTTATTGGTGACCCCTCTCATTTTCAGGTCTGTTTTTCTATTGTGCTGTACTAGGGTCATTGGTTTTTTTTCTGATCTAACATGTTGTTACAGAAATGGGTAGACAAGCAGAGCATCTACTAGCAGAATTTCAAGCTACAACCATCAACTTGAATGGTATTCCCTCTCCTCCCATCTTAGGTTCAGCTTATCATGTCATTGAAGAAGCTGAGATACATATAGCCCATGCTGATAGACAGAAAGACTAGGTAGAAGTACGCACTGCCAGGCAACAAATCAAACTCAGTTCACAGTGTACCACCATCATTTTAGTATGTTTGTTTGTTGCTGTACTATCACAATCTAACCTATTCTGACTTGAATCTTCACACTGGATAGCATGCTGTATGGTTTGCACTGTCTCCTACCTACCTACCTACCTACCTACCTACCACCACCACCACCACCTACCACCTGTTTTTTTGTCAACAGAATGATCACTTGTCTAGGTTGCACAAAAAACTTCGAGCATACTAGATATTCCCATCACCTAGGCAAGACCATGAATCCATCATGTGCAGCCCTATTACAACATTCCAGTCTTTTTCCTCAGTTAGAGAATGAAAATTCTGACGGTCTTGATGATGGAGCTAACAATGTTGATCCTTATCATCTAACAGAATTTATAGGAGACTATTTTGGCCACTACAATGAACAAGATTTGGAATGGCCAGATGATAATGACAAAGTTGTGGAGCCTCCTTTGGATTCTGATGGCAAGAAAGAGGATCACAATGCAGAGGTTGAGAATGGGTGGGAATGCTCTGTAGATCCTGTACTGCAGGATATCAATGTGAACAAATTTGAGGAGTCAGATGTGTTACCACAATCACATGCAGCTGAATGACAAGAAGCGGAGAAAGCCCTTGGTCACCAGCCCACTATCAAGAAATTTCCACAATGCCATGCAGGTGCTCTGATACTTAACTCCGGCACTACTGCTTTTGAGTCTTATAACAATGCTCTGTAAGGTGCAGACAATGTTTGAGCTCCCTTTACAATGTCTTGCATAGACTATGAGGTTGCAAAGTGGGCAAAACTTCATGGATCAGACTCAACTGCTTTTTCAGAGCTGCTTGCAGTCAAAGGGGTGAGTTTTCATTTTCTTGGGTTGTGCATGGCCAACTTTTTAACTATAGGGGAGCTCAAAGTAAAAACGCCCAATGCCCAACCTCGTGACGAAATTAGTATACCTGGACTAAATAGAAATAAATAGAAGGTAAACCCACAATAAACTATATTACAAATGACATTACATCATCTCCCCACAGCGAGCACCAAGAATGCATTGCAGTCCCGTCTTGCTGTCAACAGTCATCATTTCTCCATCTCGCTGGACCATGGTGCGAACCAAGAAAGCAGCGGGTCTGGCCATTAGTAAAACAGACTGGACCACTGAGCTCACCTGGCAGCTCCTCACCGAGGCTGAGAAGCCAGAGAACAGGAAGACTCTGCTTGGAAAAAGGAAGGACGAAGTAAGTTTCTCTACATCTTGACTGTATTGTGGCATTGAAATACCACCAGAATACATCGAAAGACACTAAAATTGCGGTGTTCAAACGCATTGGGTCAGTAATCCTGGAAGACTTGTATGTCATTAACCCAGATGCAGTTGGCGACCACGTGAAAAAACACTTTGACTAGTATGTGACCTGCATGACATTTCAAATAAATATCAGCTAACTTATCCACCTGCTCATAGCCTTGTTAATCATTACAAACATCACGCACACCGGCTCAGAACTACAGGTGTGGGTATCCAAGATGACAACACGGGATATGACCCTGACGAGGAACACTTCAATCACTATATCCCTACATCTGGTCCCGACAACTCAACTCCAATGAACATCAAGAGTATCTGGGGTATGTATTATTTGTAATTTTATATCCCGTGCTTTTCCCATGTGCAGATGAGATTGTTTCGAAGTTCCCATTCTTCCTGGACCTGCATCGCATGTTGTCTACACACCCCAATGTGACACCTATTGTAATCACAACAGGTGTAGGTCCTGCAGGTAAAAAGACACTTCACTACCAGGCCCCGAGTGAGGATGAGGATGAGCACGAGGGTCATCCTGCCTCACCTCCGAGTCAGGTGTTCTCTGCAACGCAAATGCAGCAATTCCAGACATTGCAACAAGCTCTCGATGCTGCAAGTTTCCCTACTTCTCAAAGCTTTGCTGACCCTTTTGCTGACTCTTTCCCTTCGAACTTCAACCTTGACTCGGAGAAGGAGAATCATCTTCCACCTCCAACTTTAACTCCGAATCAGGTTTCATCAAAGTCAAAGGTGGCATCTGCTACACCCCCGACTCGTACTTCAAAGTCCTTACTTTCTCACGATGCACTGGAAAAGGCGAAGCAGTGTATCTCCAAGCTTCCAAAAAAGCGGACATTCGAGGATGTGCTGACCAACCTTCAGCAGTAAGCTAATATTTTTAAACTGTTGCTCAACTCTGACATGAAATTCAGAGCCAACCTCAAGAGCATTAATGACCGTGCTCGAGACGAAATTAATCTCAAGAAAAGGCAGCTTCTTTTGGAGGAATTTAAGGCTGGTATTTGGGAGGTCGAGGAGTACCAGACGAAGCTTAAAGAGCTAAATGATGAGAATGTTGTTGAGGCTGAACCACCTGCGAAGAGGATTCAATACTCTCCCGATTGGGATGAGATCGAGTAAGACACATTTTGCACTTATAATTTACATTCTTTTAAACACTAACACTCCTTTGACTACTACGTGATACCTTCCTTAGTGCTCATCACCATCCTTCTTAACAATAGCTTATTCTTCTTTTGACCATATGATTTTTTAATTTTGATGCTGCATTTCTCTGAATGCAATCAATTCTTCAATCAATGTCCTCCGCTTCTGCTCTCCTCCATCATCGTCATCAACATCTCTTGCTATATGTGCAAGCCCCCGATCATCCTGCTCCTCAAACCAAGTATGAATGGGAATAAAGTATGATCCTTGTGCAGCACCCTCGACCTCGATGACAATATTGTGAAGGATTATTGCAATTGTCATCCATCGACAAGCCTCTTTGTGTTGGTGCTTTGAGTTAATGACAGTCCTCAATCCACGTAGGCATTGCCATCTCCCTTTTAGGGCACCTATGCAATGTTCTGAACGCACTTGAAGGTGTGAAACCAGTTGATTGAAGATGATGTTGTCAGGGCGAAGTGAAGCTGGTCGTTTATGGACTGGAATGGAATGCAAAGTGACAGGATAGGCAGAGTCTGTCTAAGCAAACTCATCACCATCAAAAAACCAGTTGGAATGTTTGACTGCAGCAGTATGCTCAAATGCAGCAGCATCATGAGCAGAGCCTGTCAATCCATGAGCATAATCAACAATTCGAAGATTGGATGGCAGGTTTCCAATCTATATATAAAGTCAGAGTTAGAGTGATGATTAAAGCAAGGGGGAAATTAGATATCACCTGGAGATTGAGCCCATAATTTGATTTACGGGTGTAATATGCATCTCCGTCAATCCATGGCTTGGCAAATAGGACTACAATGGTCCCGTCATACATCACCCACCCATTTCTCCACAAACCCCTAAACCCAACATGACTATCTATCCACTGCTTCTCATACTCCTTTTCCTTGGCAGTTGGACAGCAAACAAACACATCATGGAATGATTCAATTGCATTAAAACAGTGTCTTGTGTAGAGCTCAACAGCACCTTCAGAAATGCCTGCAAAACGGGCGATATCCTGAATAGATGCCCCATTCCCATATCGACCCATCCTATAAAGAGTGACTGCAAGCTGTATCTGGACTGGTGCCTGTGGATGGTTGGAGTGGTTTTGAAATACAGGATGATCTTCAATTAGACCGAGAATAACGTAAAAAACTTTGGGTAAAACACGAAGCATGTTGATGAAGCATGAGTGATGTGCCGTATTCTGTGCATATTCCCATGCAAGTTGAAGTGAGCCGGCTTTGAGCATTGGAGGTCTTTCTCGAAGATAACGAAAGTGTCTGATAGCAAGAATGCAAGTGATATCAAGGTCAAACTCTTTTGCAGCCTCTTCCGGGGTCTGTGTGGGCTGCAATATGCTTCATAGGATCATATATGAGATGTAATTTTGCAGATATTGGTGATGTAGACTTGTACGAGCCATGGCTGCATGCACTTCGCTGGTGCTGGTGTGCCGTGTTGCTATCGAGATTTGCTTATATAAGATTGTATATACTCCACACTTACTTCTATTTATTCCAGGTATACCTATTTTCGTCACGAGGTTGGGTGTTGGGTGTTTTTACTTTGAGCTCCCCTTATGTTTCTATAGCTTCATGATGCCCCAGGTCTTTCATATCAAAACACCCATGAACTCAATCAAATCATTGACTGACACTTACCATGCTGGTGACCTCATTTCAAATGTAAAGAAATCATTGTTGCAGACAAGGCATTTGATGTGTACTCACGTAATGTCATGGAGTGCGCCAAAGCCCTTTATTCAGATCTGGATTTCTCGCAACACCTCAACTATGCTCCCGAACGCCATTATGTCAATGCTGACAAAACAATCTGAATATATCATGATATCCATACAGGAAAGTGGTGGTGGTCTACATAGGCAAGTCTTTTGAAAAACATTTTGATTCATATTGAACTTACCACAATATCATTTAGAAAGAACTTGAAGCCAAGAAACCTGGCGCAACAGTCATACCCATCATCCTTTCCTCCGACAAGATGTAGGTCACCATGTTTAGGAACAAATCTGCCTATCCTGTCTATATGACAATAGGTAACATTCCGAAGGAGATCCATCGAAAGCCATCTTGATGGGTGTGGATTCTCCTGGCCTATCTACCAACCTCAAAACTTGAACATATCACAAACAAGGCTGCAAGGCACCAAATGGCCACAAATTTGTTTCATGCTTGTTTGTGTCACATTCTGGAGTCTCTGAGAGTCTCTGACAAGGATGGTGTTGCTATGGCTAGTGGGGATGGAGTTGTCCATCGAGGACATTCAATTGTCACATGTTATTCCACTAATTACCCAGAACAGTCATTGACAACTGGGATAAAATCAGAAGAGTGCCCAAAATGTGATGTCCTGCATGAGGAGTTGGGAAGTCCTGATGTTCCTGTCAAGCTGTGAGACCTCGAGGCAATCGTTGCTGCATTGTTGCTCATTGATGAGGACTATGACCTGTGGAGACAAGCATGCCAGGAGTGTGGCATTAAGGATCAAGGAGGCATATAGCGAAGCCGAAATTGATGCTGATTGTCGTAGACTTCCCCCAAACCATAATATTCAATTGTTTCTGAAGGGTATCAGTAATCTCTCGCATGTTAGTGGAATGGAGCACAATCAAATCTGTCGCTTCCTGCTTGGTATTGTCATTGACATACAGTTGCCTAGAAATCTCAACAATGCTTGCCTTACTTGTACTGTTTGTGCCACCCTTGATTTCCTGTACCTTGCACAATACCCTTGTCATACAGACAAAACACTGGCACTTCTTGATGATGTCTTAACATGCTTTCACAACAATAAGGACATCTTCCTTGATCTTGGGATCCACTCGAATTTCAACCTTCCAAAGCTTCATGGCTTCCATCACTATGTACATATGATAAAAATGTATGGTACAACCGACAACTACAACACCGAGTAAACTGAATGTTTACACATTGACCTCACGAAGGATGCCTGTAGGGCTACCAACCATAAAGATGAGTATAGTCAAATGACACTCTGGCTCAAAAGACGGGAGAAGATTCTATGGCATGACAACTTTGTCCAATGGTGTCTTATTGGTGATCTTGCCCCACAAGAAATCTTACCTCCAGACATGGATTATTGTTAGACAATCATGTTCTGGAGTGCTGTTCCACCTTATTTGTAAACTCATTCAGTGACTGACATGCTTATTTAACTATTTTCTGAGCATTACAATGAAATTTGTTGAAATACCTTTGAATACAAGTAGTTTACTGAATTCTCTGTATTTTCATATGAGTTTGTGAAATTTCATGAATTTCACAAAGGAGGTTTTCCCTGATGTTCTCCCTCCAACAAACACCATGGATGGCAACCATATTGTCCTTGTTATTTTCATCTGGCACATCTTCACAGAAAGCATGGTGGGTTTCTTCTGGCATGTTTGCAACATTTCTGAAGGCTATCTGAGGGGAAGTGCATGCACCTCAGGGATCTATGTCTGCAGGAATAGCATCCAAGCAAAGACCTGCACTAGGGGTTGCAAAATTAACAGCAACCATATTATGCTTCACTAATGCATCAAAATTACATTTAAAAGGATAGAAATTACTTACATTTAAGTTTTCATCCTGCTCAATGTTCAATGTATTTTGTTTCTTGTTGGATACTCTGTGGGCCTGTGCTGTTTCTGGGTTGGCTGTGGGCATTTCTGCTTGCATGTTCTGTTGCCCATGGGTGTCGACAGCTTCACAGCATGTTGCATCAGAATATAATGCATAGTACTTTATCAGCAAACTATGCCACCAACAGCTACTTTCAATAATAAAAGAAATTGGAATAATCAACTTTCCACTTCATTTTGGAAACTGTGAAATGTTTGTAATATTATTACTGAGATAAATTAGTAGGCAGTTGATGCAGAAGGCACTTGATTAATAGTTATTACATTTTTTGTCTTTTGTCACTCTTTCATCACGTTTTTCATGTGACGTTCATTGAATCCACAAGGCCACTGCCTTATTTGTGACTGGCTGGACATGACATGGACAGGCCGATGACAGACAGACCAGACGGACCAGACTTTCGAGAAACCAGGTGCCCTCACAACACGAACATTTGTTGCAAAAGATAAATCAATGACTGTTAATAAAAAACAAAACATAATCACGTCTATGAAGGTCTGCTCTGGACAAAAATTCGAGAATCAATTTGCGTGAAAAAGATTCCAAGTTCCAATCTTCCAAGAACCAAAAGCAACAAAATTAACTGATTTGTTTGACAATTTTTCTGCATTGTCACGTGTTATTGCTTATTCGATACAGAAACGGTTCATCTTATCATCCTCGTAAATGCACATGTCTCATCCCTCCTCCCTGTGCACCCATTCCCATGGCAAACGACCCACTCAGAGAAATGTCTGAAATGGATGAATCGGAAGGTGTTGGAGCATGAAGGATTTCAAGGTGCGTTTGACACTCCCTCGTCATCATCATCTTGTGTGTTGTGATAGGCAGCTAAAATCTCGCGCACTTACTGTAACTTTATGTCTAAGGACCTCGAGCGCTGCACTGGATGTGATGGTGGGGGTAACGTCTGAGTATCTCCTCAACATCGGTCGAACTCTACGATTTATGTGTAACAAGTATGCGAAGAGCATGACACCGTAGGTATGTCTCACCATTGCCCTAGCATTGTTGAACTGAAACTCACTGGTGTGTTATAGGAAATCATCCTGCATACATTCTTCTAGAGTGGAGTCACAAGGATTCAAGATCTTGAGTGGTACATCAAGGATGACGTTGTTCGGCATGGTTCGCGCCTTGCTGACCTCGAGAAAAAGCTTGTTGGAGCATATCGCAAAGCTTTAAGTCCTTCCTCTATGGTGCACGTCACTTAGTCACCGCTAGTTTTGTGCAGGCGCCAAATTGACGCAAAAAAATCGTAACCCTAACCCCAAGTCCAAATTAGGCTGGGGCGGGAGGAGCAGCTTCGATGTCAGCATAGCAATGGTCAAGTTATAGCTATGAGTTTCATGCAGTACCTAGTGATGGTGAATCCAAATAAATTCCTTGTTACGAGGACCGTTCATCATGGCCAGAAAAGCCAAAAAAACTGCAGTTGCACATGCTCGAGCCTTTTGCCACACAAAACACCACCCAGCAGAACCCAATGATGCTCAACCAGCGAGTCACGATGACGACGATGTGGAGAACGAGTGTGGTTACGAAGGCGGCATCAACTGCTACTGGTCCGAAGACAGTGATTATGCACCAGATTCTGACTCAGACTGGTCTGATGGTGATGAGAGTGTCATGGAATTCGAGGGTGAAGAGCTGGAGCAGAATTTGACAGCACTAAGAGCTGAGGTCGAGGCACTAAGGTGCCCGACAAAATATGAAGAAGTCAGTGCAGCCTCAAAAATGACGATGAAAGATTGGTGGAAAGTGGAGAGCAACAGGGCTTTGGGGTACACCAGGAATTCAATTCGAACAGCGCAGCGAAATGCGAAGGCTGCGTGTGACCGTGAAAGGGACCGTATCACTGCGAAAAAATCGTGAGTGTCCAGTACAACATTATTGTGACTCCTGAACCTCACAGTCAGACTCGGATGATACAGCAATGACCCACAAGTATCGATGATGCGGAACTGGGTGGCACAGGCCCCAAAGGCTCACGCAAAGCCTACTGT
>KN835716.1:0-14045 GCA_000827255.1 Suillus luteus UH-Slu-Lm8-n1 | reverse complement strand
GGACGTCCCCAGTACATCGTAGGATGCGATGTGAAGAGCATTGCGCTCCTTATCTAACAGCTGGAGGACGTTCTCCACAACCATGGAATCCTTCGACTTGAGGTGGTATGACGCTTGGCTCGGCGATGAGAGCGACATGGAGCACTGAGGACAAACTTTGCGAATGCGATCCAAAGTTTCCAAGGGTGCATTTGGAGAGTCCTTCTCAGTCAAACCGGGAAGGTCGAATAAGACTTGAACACTGTATCCCTGCCCAAGGTTTGACTTGAGAGCAACAGGAGTACCCTCAGCTACCAGCTTGCCTGGCGCAGCCAAGATGGCTATATTATCGGCCAACAGATCAGCTTCGTCCAAGAAATGAGTGGTGAACACAATGGTCCGGTCGAGGCGAACAGATGTCAAAGTCCTCCACAGCGCCCGGCGGGATAATGGATCGACGCCGGATGTACACTCGTCCACAAGGACGATCTTGGAGCCTCCGACAAGTCCAATAGCGAGCTGCAGCTTGCGCTTCTGACCGCCCGAGAGAGTACTGGCATTGGCGTGGATCTTTTTGCCGAGATCGCAGTCACGCAATAGCTGCTCGTAATCTTCGTCTTCGTTGATCGATTGAGCAGAATGCTTCACTGCACGCCATACGCGAAGAGTTTGGTAGCAAGAGAGTTCAGGGAATATCACGTTTTTCTGAGGCACAATGCCAAGTGTTCCGCGGGGAGGACGAGTGACACCGCCCTCGAAGGTAACAGTTCCGGTGCTGCGGCCGAGGAGATTTCCAATGATTGATAACGCTGTTGACTTACCGGCGCTATGACATCACCTTAGTTGTCAGAAATCTTTCCAATCGGTCAGAGGCAAAGCAATAACTCACCCATTCGATCCCAAAAGGACAAAGATACCAGATTTCGGAATGTTGATAGACAAATCTGCAATGGCAGTGACCGGTCGCTTCTCCCGGTGGAATATGGAAGGGGAAAACGTCTTGCCCAGATTCTTGACAGAGATCGCAACTCCGTCGGGATGCGGAGGTAGGTCAGCCTTTTTCTGCCGACGGCAGAATGACCAAAAGCCTGCGGACGGCTCTTTCGCATCATATAGCCATCTCTCGAGTAGGACACCTATGTATGGCCATAGGAACACATCAACCTAGGCATAGGTGAAGACATTGTACACGAGAAATAGATATGCACCACGTACAATGGCAGCGATAATCAAAGGCAACAGAGTCAGATTGTTATCCGGATCTGGCTTCAGGATATTGGTTGGAATTTGGTGGTTTTCCCAGCCACATATGGCACGGATCGCGAAAATGTAGTATCCAGGTGGGAAGATGATGGTAAAAATAGTCGCCGCAGTCGTACTAGCCCTGCTGAATATCAGCGCGAGGATAGCAAATATGATACCAAGGAATGTAGTCGCCACAGCCGCAAGCTGAGGACTCTTGCCAAAAGGAGCTGCGACGAAAAATGACCAGCTGGCGAACGATAATCCAAATAGAAGGTGCACAACAAGCACCAAACCGACATTAGTAGCGCTGAAAATCCGGTAGTGCCATACGATAGAAACGACAACCCATGCAGGAAGATATGCCAGAGAGATGCTAATAAGCCATGATCTGTATGCCATAAGTAATCAGTGAAGCGCGATGTTTGACGGTTTGTTTCGAGTGGTGACGTACGCAATTCTGGCAGTGTCCAAAAGACCCATAGCCTTCATGTGGCTAGTCAGAAGATTGGCTCTCTCGCCAGTGAATGCCCCTGGAAGATGATATGCAATTCCGATATAACAAATGAACCTGGATCCAGAATTAGAGTTATAGAATTGTCAGCTGAAATGCTGTACTCACAGTGCAATGACAAGAAGATTGCGGATGCCTCTAATGTAACCTGAGACAGGAACACGTCAATAAGAGATGATACCATGAATATAAACGACGTACTCAGTCTCATGCTCGTGGCCTGTTGTTGGTTGGTTTCCTGACTATATGGCCATTCCATGGGAGTTGGTACTCCCTGTCCAGACCTAAGCTCGATGATTGCCTAAGGTGAACGGTAAACACTTGGAAAGGAAAAGAGAGCAAGCGAATGTGATACCTGGTCCAATGCCCATTGCAACGGTAGAATACGTGTCTCGAAGTCACTGGTATGACTGTATACGTTGATGTAGAGGAGCCCACCATCGGCACTTATGGTGTAGTTGATTGGTATCGTATCCGTGGCATTCATTGGAAGATAATTGAACGCGATACCAGCAAAGCATTGAGAGGACAAGTCGAAGTTTTGTGGGCATTGGGGCGGTATGTCTGCGGGAGTCGCAACCTGCTTGACCGCTTGAAGTTGATTTGGCGTGAAGTTACTGGTAATGCGCGCCATGATTTGTTCCGCAGAGGGTGTTCCAGTACCATTGGTTCCATCGGCCCAGACTAAGGCTAATGAGCCATCAAACTGATTCTGGAGATTATATACTGAGATTGGAGAGCCAAACCCGTACTACAAGGACGTGAGGCGGTGGAGTCAAAAAATTCGGATACATTACTCACGTTGTTTGGCTTTAGAAGGAATGTCTGTGCGACGGAAAGAAAGACTTAATAACCATTGTAAGCATGTACTATATTCATGAAATTGAGAGGGAACTAGACGCACTTCCGTATCCGATCGGTAACAACAAGCAGCGCAGGATGTTCAACTATGCCATGGTCAGAGTGGCGAACGTTTCACAGTCGGCATTTTACTCACGAGCGGATGTTTACATAGAACGATCCAGTTCTTCCAGCACAATGCAGTGAATTGCCGGAGGAAAAGACTCCCCGCGAACGCCATGACTGCTTGAGGGGAGAGGGTTAGGCGAGAGCTTATAAACCTCGAGGACGCAGTTTCAGGGAACACGCAGCAGCCGAAATATCGATCTGTATTTGTGCATTGCAAAGCACAGGAGATGCCGCCGCGTGAGACGCGGAGAATTGGAGAATTTAGACTTTGAATTTTACAAGTTCCAGGCTCCCCTAAGCGTATGTGGCAATTAGATTTATAATTGACGTACTAGCTTAAAGAGAATGGGTTCTCCGTTCCTTGGCGCTTGCCGTTCGTTCCACCGTCAAGCACTGGTAAGTGACTTGAACTTGCAATTCGAACTAGTATTACTAGTTTTCATTCAGCCTGAGACCGTTTGCCGCATGGGTGCTTGGAGGCGTGCGAAGCGTGTTGTGTTTTTCTTAGCTTTGCTATGTTTCTATCCGAGTTCCAGTGGCAGGATACGGGCAGACATGAGAAGACAGGAGAAACCCACCAATGGTGAACACGCACAGCCGCTGCCTTCCGTCGGAGTTCGACCGCTAACTGAAATTAGCATGATGTCAGACTCCAAGTTGATCCATTTCCATTTTGCTGCTGGAGTCAGAAAGAACACCCAATTATCATTCTTTTCAAGTTGACGCCGACCGTTGATCGCACTGGAGAGGAATACGAAAAACATCCAACTTGCACCAATTTTTAAATCGAACGACAGGTAGATCTTCTATATGCCGTCGTACGCGTCAAAGTCGTGCCTCATCGTGTTTTCACTGTCATGCGCGCAGGATCACAAGTAATGGGTATCAATACGCTGTGGGCATGGATACAATCACGGTGTCGGACACCCCTCCCACGTCAGCGTTGTTGACGCCACCGTGACGGCCTACACCACTAGCCCATTCTACGGTAGTACTAGTAGAACGCCAGCACCTATGCATGCGGGATAACTTCAGTGTAGTGGTTACTGACTATGCCATACTAGGTGACACTGACCAGTAGCGTTTCTTGTGTTCGATTTCACTGTCGCTTTCGACTCACCCCATTCCAGTATGTTGACAATCTACGCGCAATCACGGGCTCTCTGCGCGGTTTAGTTCTTCCGAATACTGCGTCCTCATTTTGCGTCTTCGTATCGTTGTTTGATGGCACAGTTCGCACAACGTGACGCCTCACTTCAGGCCTGTATGCATTCCTGCATTATTTTCTCCCAAGAACCACTGATACTATGTGGTGTATGGATTGCGGTGATACAGTGCCCACTGTTGTTACCTGAAAATCTCGCGCCATAATCTTACAATGAATCAATTGAGATGGGGCTTGACATCGGATAATTCGCCCGGGTGACCAACTTCATTGATAGCTGTGTATTACAATATACACAAGCAATAAACTATTCAGGGGATGGAAGGGCCTGTGAAAATGAGGAAGTTCAAGAAAGTAACGGTCTGCGCTATTCCGAGCTTCGTGGCTAACATGCAAGTTATCCGATACATGGCCGCCATTGATGTGCCTGACACAAAATTTCTGCTGGCTTAACAGTCATGTCAAGTGCTTCGCCAGCCACTTTGGGGATATTCTGGAATGTGGACAGGCCCGGAGTCCAGTACTTACCCAGAATCCAGAAGACGCCGTGGAAGGCTTGACCGAATTTGATGTTGTCAGAGTTTGAGTGACCTCGTCGGATATAGACTGCGGTGTGCGATGCGCGGACTAGGAGGGAAAAACAACCCGGATGAAGGCCAAAATGTCCAGCGCAGAGGGATTGCTCTAGTCTCCAAGGAATTTCAAGCATGCGTGGAAAAATACTTACATCCACCTCGGGGGATTTGGGTGTCAACACGTGGATGTATTGGATTGTGTAGAAACTACACCGGAGCCCACCCAAGGTTAGTCCAGGGTTACATGCACATTCGAATGACATTCCTAGGCAAGGTTAGTGCATATGTACGGTAGGAGGACAATAGGTACACGTACTCGACAAGAACCATCTCCTGCTTGAGCTTCCCGTTCTCGTCATACTTTGGACACACTTCCTTTTTTTTTGACTCCTGCTTGTTCCAACATATTGCATGATTAGCATTATGGTGTCTATAGGAAAGGTTAAAGAGCATACCTGTGGGTTCCATCAATCGTCGACACAGCAAGATTAATCTTGCGAATGCGTCTGATATTTTTCATCAGTACCTCGAGAGACACTCTGATCTCCTAAGTGGATAGGCTCTCTGAAGTGGCATCTTCAGTTACGACTGTGCAGCACGGCGCCTCTGTTGCCATGATGACCTAGACGACGTGACGGACAGTGAGCTCGAGCTCTACCTTCAAATTTGGATAGTTTAAAGGTGTGAGAAACACCTTCTGAATGCGCGCTGCACGCCAACTTTGTCCTCTATTCAGCACGTCGTTCACTCCATCTTCCAGTTCATTCCAGCGAGTTTCAATTAACTCGTGTTCTGCAATGATTGAATCACACTCGTGATATTCCTCGCAAGCGGTCCACTCCTGTATGTTCTATTTCACGTATGACAAGTGCCTTTCGGTTGATCAGTTTTATGTTGCCCTAGCAGCAAATTTTTACCTTGCATCGAAGATGCAGGTGATGGGCGTTCGTTGTAAGCTATAAGTCGTTAGTATGCTTTTTCTATTTTGACCTCTCACGAACGGGCGTTACGGCGGAGACGATGGCAGTTTGACTTCCCCACCGGGTATTAGGTGCGTTCAATTATACTCCAGTTGACATCTCATCTGACGCTTCCTTGTAGACCCTTTGCGCATACTTAGAACCAGATCATTTTAATGTTGGAGAATCCGTGGTGTAGAACGCGATGTTCGTTGCAGAGATTTTCTGCAATTTCATGCGTGGTTAACAATGCTCGCTCCGAGAGGGCTATCCGTGCTTTATCTCGAATGATGTGCCTATCATTCTATTTACGTTTTTAATATTGTTTTGCTGACTGATTTCTGCCAGATGATGGCTTAGGGAGCTTGAATATACTGAGTCGCACTCCGCAGTGCCCAAACATGATTAATACAATCACCTTCATACGATGTCCTGAGTCAGTCAATGCACTTCGAATACCAGCCGATGGCCAAGTACCTTCCCACCGCATTGCGGATGGCATAACACAATTGATTGATAGCAGTCCAGCTGCCGTTTCATTGACAAGTCAATTTCATCTTACGTTGTTTCCTCCACTCAAATTATCGCATGATAGACTTTACTTAGACTTGTATCCGAGACCCGAATGATGCGTCAGACCGGTTTTTGAGGAACCAGGGACAGGATGCACACGGTGCATGATGCATGTGACAGAGTGCTTGTAAATCGGGTGCTTGAATTTGGGTTTAGTTTGAGGACCCGAAATGATGCGGAGCTGCACCAGAGATGACATCTACATAATAACCTGCCCTTCGACACCGATGGGCCTCTGCACCCTGCCCAACGACCACCATGTCTGCTCCCACAGACTATTACACAGAGGACAAGGAGAAAGCCCTCGGCTCGGTCGAAGATGAAGTGGTGTACGCTGAGGTAGCGCCAGATCGCGTGATTGCCAGCCGTTTTGGCATACTCGGCCCACTTCTTTCAAGACTCTTCGCTAGTGGCATCGAGGCCCGTGGAGTAGAGCGTGTACCAGAAAGCCAGAGAGTGTCGAAAAATGTTTGGAACAAGTGTGTGTTTTGTGTTGCGCTTGTATGTCTGTCCTGAGCCCAGTATTAATGTAGTCTTCTCATGTGGTGGTCAGTCCGATCTGATTCAATTTTCATGTTCTCCTCCCTTAACCTTTTCGTAGGTCCGTTAATGCAGTATTGACTACCATTCCTATCGGGGTGCTCGCACAGTCCGTTTACACTTTGAGTTTTGGGTATGTCACTCTGCACATGCCGCTCCATAACCACGCTTATTCTCTCAAGTAACGCTGTAGCAACTATTTTCTGTTTCGGCGCTCTAGGTGGCATTGCAACAGCTTTCATAGCTACCCTCGGCCCCATCACTGGTCTCCGCACCATGATTATCACCCGTTTCAGCTCAGGATACTTCGGTGGCACCATCTACTCGGTCCTCAACATCCTCACTCAGTGCGGGGTCCTCATTTAGATGCACATTATCGCACTGATCACACCTAGGCTCGGCTTTTCCACAACAGCAGTCATTCTCGGAGGTCAAACACTCGCCAATATCAACCCTAATACCCTTCCGCTCGTCGTCGGCATCGTAATCATTGGCGTGTGTTGCCTCATCCCGTGTTTTATCGGGTACGACATGGTACACGTCTACGAGCGCTATGCATGGATGGTCACCAGTATCATAATGCTTTTCCTCTGGGGTCTTGGTGGTAAAGCCGGATATGACGTGAATGCGCAAAAACCTTTCGAGGACACGGGGCGTGCTCTCTCAGCAGATATTCTCAGCTTTGGCGGAATCGTATTCGGCTCGTTCACAGGTGTCCGTACAGCCGTTATCTCTCTTGTATTACATTAGGTGCTAAATTTTGTGAATCTTTATCCACTAGTGGGCTCCAGTCGCCGCAGATTATAATTGCCGGCTACCGGCTGATACGCCGCCCATACGCGTATTCCTGCTCACATTCTTCGGCCTGTTTATCCCCATCTGCTTCGTCGAGATCCTTGGTGCAGCCCTCATGACAATCACAGATCCCGCATACGTCACCGCGTTCGCAGACGGCTCAACAGGCGGTCTAATCGCGCAAGTTCTCTCTCCTTGGGGTCACTTTGGCCAATTCGTTCTCGTCCTTCTCGCACTTTCTGTCATGTAAGAACCAGTGAATATCTTCTCGTGTGTACTAATCCTGGAATAGTGGCAACAATATCCCAAATACCTATTCCACCGGCCTGTCGATCCAAGCCCTCGGACGCCCATTCGCCATCATCCCGCGCTTCTTCTGGGTTTTCCTCGCTTTCGTCGTATATACCGTAGCAGGCGTCGCAGGCCGCGAACACTTCAGTGCCATCCTTTCTAATTTCCTCAGTATCCTCAGTTACTGGACAGCTTTCTTCATCGTGATCGTAGCCGAGGAGCACTTCATCTTCAGGCGGAAGAACGGGCCGCTTGGGGGTTATAATTTGGATGATTATGATTCGCCGTCGAAGTAAGTCTACTGGTTTTGGGTGAAGCTGTCGTTGATCCTATCATGTCTTCAAGGCTGCCACTGGGCATAGCAGGTATAGTTGCAATGTGCTTTGGAATTACAGGTGCTGTTGTTGGGATGGCAGAGGTATGTCATTTCCCTACCTAGTCTCGCCCACTGATATATATCAATTCGTTCATAGGTATGGTATATAGGACCGCTTGGGAAGATGGCAGGAGCGGCGTACGGCGCTGATCTTGGGTTCGAGGTATGATTGTTTCTTTGGCTGATCTAACACGCGCTCACAAGATTTATGTATAGCTCGCAGCTGCTTTCGCGGCTGTTACTTATCTTCCGCTGCGTGTGCTTGAGATCAAGCTCATTGGACGATAAGGGTGACCCATTGTACTGAACTGGTATGCAGGCCGTAGTATCTTGGTGCAGCTTGATTACATATTAATAACCATGGCTTGTAGGAAGACAGGCTGCGTAAATTATATATCCTGTAGAACAACACCGATAATCGGAAGCATGAGACTTCAATTGAATTTACACGTGCATAGCGTGTTGCTAATGGTATTGTACAAGTTGTGTTATGGGTCCCTGATTATTCTAGAAATTCCCTTGTGACAGTGCTTTGGCTTCCCCAGTACTCCGATAGGTTGATATCCAGATGGAGATTATGGGACCAATACCATCTCCTTCCATCTCTGGTCATCTGATTCCTGTCTAACGAACTTTGTCCTCCTGTTAGGCATGACTCCGAGTTCGACATAGTCGACTTCGATGGGGTCAATCAGCAGTAACGCAAAGTTTCCTAGGGCTTCTTCGTAATCCTTGGCGTCATATCCCTCCTCTCCGGGTTTCGCAACTTTGACAGGCCACTTCTCTGCATCGCTGTAAGAGTCCATTGGGGAACCTGGAACCGGCCGGCACCAGGATGCGCGCATATGCGCACCGACACTATCAAATTGCTTCCGTCGTTCGTCCTCCCAGTCCCACCCCTGACTCTGGAATGCCTCATACACCTCCCCCACGCCCTTGATTCCTTTTTTCTCCTTAAGGTCAGGTGAGGGGTAGATAGCCGCACGCCCAGAGATGCGGAATTGCTCGTTTGTAGCGTGGTTCCAGAAGTGCGCTTCTACGCGATGGTTAGGGTTGGACTTGATCTGAATGACCTTCGGAGTACGGATGTCTGTGCTTGTGAGGAGCAGGGGCAGAGAAGGCAAGGATGGATGTATGATGTGGTCCCGGAGTATGTGGCTACGAACGTGTGGAGTAGTGTTATTGAAGTCGCTAGTTGCGAGCTGAAAGACTGTAGCCCAACCATTGTTAGCGTCTCGCCGTAAAGTGTGATTAGAAGCTCACCATGTTTCATCCCTTCTTCCTTCTGCAGAGCGAGCTTGAGAGCGTCATGCCAGCGTGCACTACGAGCGGCCATCATAGAATAAATAATCCAAGTGTACGGTTTATAAATTTAGTGATAGTTCCCTATATATATTTTGGGAATGTTTGGTGTTCTCTTACAACAGCTCCGCTTGGTGGCCTACTTTCATTGACTCGGATTTCATCCTCTAAACGCGTATCATGGTCGCGCTTCAAGTCGTTGTGAGGCCTGTGACATTTACATAAGAAGAGCGCCAACAACACAGCCAGTCAGACATTGCATGATGCATGATGCATGAATTCCCATCGTCTCGCGGTACTGCCATCCTGTACTTCAAGTTATGATTCCTCCTTCCAAAGGCGCGACTCAGCCAGGTGGGTATCCGCCTTTATGTTGGTTTGTTCAGATATTCAAATAATTCTTGGATAACCTTGAAGTGTTTACAATACTACCTAGCTATGGTACTTCAACCAGTGGTACCACTGCGACTCACCGTCCGATGTTCACACATGATTGGGCCCTTGCTGCGACTATTGGAGGGATTGCTCTTGGGATTTGGGCTGTCTGGTTATTGGTCGTCCGCATACACAAACTCAAACTCAAAGCAAACGTCGCATCCACTGAGGCCTCGGAATTCTCTCCTCTCCTAGTTCAATACCAAGCACCAATTAATCTTCAGGTGAGGAACTCGATGACATTCCCGCGTACCCAGTGCAGTGAACTGATTGAAGACGGTGAATAGACTTATACTGCTACGTTAAAAAACGACGTATTACTTTGCTCCGTCTGTGCAAAGTTGGATTTTTACAGGATTCTCCTTTATAGCATCCATGAGCTCGAGGCCATTCCACTTGGTTCACTCTCATCTATATTGGACAAATCTTATCAGTGCAGTTTCTGCCGCCTCATATCATTGTATGTCCGTCGAACACGGATTATGGAAGACTTTCCTCACATCGATCTCTCAGAGATTGAATGTGAGGTATACACGATGATAAGTGGTGCTCTTCGAAGGGGACCCCATCCCCCACTCCGTTATGGCCGTCGCCTCCACATTGCTGGGAACAGTTTTTGGCAGACACATCCTGCTTTCAGCGCAGCGGGTCCGCTAATCATTCAACTCATGCAAGAAGATGCTTTCAAGTTTGGGAGACCGGTTGATCTTCATGGTCGCAGGGTGAAAGACACAGTGAACATCGGTCTGGTGAAGAAGTGGGTTAAGTTGTGTCAAGAGAACCACGGAAACAAATGTCGGAATGTTTGGAGGATGGATAGGAACCTGCCGGGATTCGTGAGAGTGGTGGACGTGACATCGATGGCCGTGGTCCCTGCACCTTCTGGCTGTCGTTACGTCGCCCTCAGTTACGTATGGGGAAGTAGCGGCCCAGAATATTGGACGACGAAGGATAATATAGCAGCGCGCTCCATACCTGGCGGCTTGAACGCGGCAACCCTACCTGACACCATCACGGACTCAATTTCATTCGTTCGACAGCTTGGCGAACGTTACATATGGATCGATGCTCTATGCATCACTCAAGATGATTTGCAGGACAAGGTCACGCAGTTGCATGCCATGGATTTGGTGTATGGCTTGTCTTATTTCACGTTAATTGCTGCTGGCGGCAAGACGGCTCGAGACCCTCTCCCCGGATTCCGTCCACGAACTAGAACGCCACAAATGCATATCGAAGTCGTTCAAGGACTTCATCTCTTTGTGGCTCCTCCAACACAAACAAAGGCTCTCGCACTTTCCGCTTGGATTACACGCTGTTGGACCTATCAAGAGTCCGCGCTGTCTTGCAGAAGGGTGTACTTCACTGAGCAGGAGGCCTACTTTGAGTGCCGATGTCAGGTTTTTTGCGAAAGCATTGTCGCGGAAAGCAAGGCCGATTCCTCTAGCAGCTATCTTAGGTATCCACGTGGAGAATTTTTCCCAGTCTCAAGTGACCCCTTCGAGAGTTACCAGTTTGCCGTTCAGAGTTATACACCCCGCAATCTCACAGTCGAATCAGACATTGTCGATGCCTTCACGGGAGTGACGAATGCTTTGGTGGTAGCATTTGGACTTGGTGATCCCACCAGAGCTTTTCAATATGGAATGATGTTGACGGAACCGCATCGCGCGCTACTTTGGCAACATGATCCACATACACCCCGTGCTCGCCGTTCGCTTACTGAAGGAGGCAACACATCTTGGCCTTCTTGGGCATGGGCGACATGGCGTGGTGCTGTTATATACATGGGGCGGGGTGTGTATAGCCAGACTCGGGTTGCCAGTACTAGCAGCGAAGCGTCCGTGGATGAGACATTTATTGATGCTTGGTACATCGTGGACTACAGTGGCGATATAGCGCCGCTCGATGTTCGGAGGGTTTCACGGGTTTATTGGATAGAGGAAGAGCAGCCCCCATACTCCTCTCCGAGAGGGATTTCGGACTCAGCTGAGATGCCACTGGACATTCATCGACCGCTAAAACCAGGCACCCTCATTTTCCGCACGACTTCCAGCCACTTTGATATTACAAGGCGAGGTGGTGAATCAAATGAAGAATCAAATCCTGCCGACCACTATGGTGTTTTTAATATTCTGTCCACCATGCATTTCCCTCCCACTTGGGTTGGCACTGCTATCTTTCCATTGGATCCTACCCCGCCAACTTCTATCGAGTTCATCGTGCTTTCCCGTTGTGATCATGTCGACGGCCTGTATGATGAAGAGAGTCTCAAGTATTATCGTGGGTGCTTGCTACATGTGATGGCGGTTAGTGAGAATGAGGGTTTAATGGAACGTGCTGGGTTGGGGGTCATCCATATCGTTGCCTGGGTTGCCTCAACGCCGGAGGAGAAGGTGGTCTTTCTCCGATAATCGCCCCAATCCCCTCACTCTTCTTCTTTGGATTCGGGCGCCGTAGATGCACTGGTGCGTGTCATTTACACGTCACTATGCAAGCCTCCACTGAACGGTGACATTTATTCCAGGGTTGCATCTTGCCGAAGCCTCCTTGTACCTCAAAATTTCATGTGTCCTAGCTGCGTTCGCGATCTCCAAATTGCTTTATGAGAGAGGGGAAGAGATCACACCTCCTTCAGAATATGAGAATGTTGGTGTACTCTGGTAACTCGTCCCTATTTGAGCCTATGGCCCTCTAAACCATTCAAGTGCAGGTTTATCCCAAGGAACCAGGAGCTGTTGGCAACTCTCTCGCAAAAATCAGGACATCAAACAAATTAGGCTACCGACCACGGATTAGCATGTTCACAGTAGATCGTATGTACACCACAAGTAGCTTGAGGTTGACCTGATATTATTTTTGCAATCAGTACAAATAAGCAATGTGTCCCGTACCGGCGCAGCTGGCAATGTGCCCAGTTTTGGAAAACGGAAGCTGGTCCTGAAATATGAATGTTACCTACGACAACGCCCGAGGATTCTACCCCCACTGACCAAGCTATGCAGAGGGTGGCAAACACCCGCCTACCGTTGGAAGGGTACCTGGGCCCCCACTCCATCGTTTCAGAAAGACCAAGCCTTAACATGTTAGGGCGGTTGGTTTCAGGTTCGTTCGAAGTCCAACCAGGGCTTGTATTGTCCGAAAGCGGTCTTCTGGCTGTACACAGCAGGCCCTCGTTGACGGTGTTTGAAATCTAACCTAACGGAACGTCCCGGGCCAGCACTTTTGTTATCTTTGTGCACTGTCACCTGCTGACGACGCGTTGGCATGTCCTTCGCAACCCACAGCGCACATCTCAGGTAACCCCCAGATGTGATACATATGGTTTTATTTTAGCTTTGAGTATCTTCTGCTAATTTTTATTCAACTCTTAGTGCAATTCGTCCCCGCAAACGGTCTGAATGGCGATCACCTCAACTGCTCCTGATTCCCGCATACATATCATGGCCCACACTTACTACCATGAAATTTTATGATGGTGTAATGCGCGCCAACGAATCGAGAATTGTGGGTGAGTAAATCAATTCCTTTCTGCAGCCTCCCCTAACCCACTTGTAATCTTCATTCCAGCGTGTCCACCATGCAGTGCCCCATGACTGCAACCATTCGTGGAGTGCCCTGTAAGTGCCATACTGACATCAAACGGAAACGCTCTCGAGTCTCGACACACCGTAACTTTACCGAGTCTCATGCGCCTCCAACACACCCTCTGAGTTACCTTTTCAAGCCCAAATACCATCTGCATCCCAGACAGCACGATGCAGACCATCGTCGAGCTTGCCTCTAGCTTTCAACACCCTTCAATTGGATCATCGCGTTGTACTGCCGAAGTAGATATACTTATCTTCGTATCTTCGTACCAATCAACTCGTGTCGAATTAATTTCATTTTATTTATTTACAAGTGCTTGCCGCGGCTGCGCGGCTTGTTGGATAAATCTAATTTGTTTCTAATAACAATTCTTTATAAACAACATTCGACGTCCTGGAATCGACGTTTGTTTTGTCTTCCGGCTACAGGATACGCGAGTGATCTCGTTGACGGATCCGTGAAAGGGCTGTGTAGAGTTGGCCAAGTGCGAAGACATCGCGGTGAAGGTCTTGTCAAGGGAAAGACCTTGGCAACCATTGAAAGTCGTTGCATATGCAAGACGAAGGGGAAATCGGAGACGATGAACGGTCCAACTTGCGCGTGGGGGTGTGAATTCGAAGCGGATGCGAGGGATGCATTGAGTATCTCCAAGTTGACCTGTCCTGTTGTTGATGACTCGAACCTCAACATAGCGGCGGTGTAATTGTTGTACAATAAGACGCGCATTCTTCACTAGTCC
>KN835715.1:0-14310 GCA_000827255.1 Suillus luteus UH-Slu-Lm8-n1 | reverse complement strand
GCGCCACTTAGCTCTGTGTAGCATCTAGCGACCAACAAGTTTGTCGTTGACGGAGAAGACGCATCATTGATGCATGACTGGTACTTGAAGTATACCAAGTAACCGGCACACGCGTTGGCAGAAAGAAGAATCAGCTGAGTACGATCATTTCATGTCGTCCAACTTCTTAATCTTAATACGTATACTTGCAGGGTTTCTTACCATCGATAAATATCCTGAACTCGATTGAGAATTTTCAATTCACCCCCAGAATGACGGGTCAGTTAGTCACACAGTTTCAACCCCATTTCAAGTTCCCAATTCTGGATGAGGCGAGCAAGCGCCATCTGGTCTCAGATCTCAGCCTCGTGTCATATCCTCGATCTCTTGGGTGGTTGCGCCTCGAGGCGATTATCTTGGTTATATAGGTGGACCGCCAAAATACTACTCGGGTCCCACTCATGCTACCATCCGCTGTGACTATTGATTTCCAGGAGTTTGAAGTCAGAATCGAGCGAGCCATTGAGGACTCCAAACCATCAAAATCATGCACTTTTACAGAAGCTTTGAACTGGATCGATCCAACTTGGTATGCACCTGCAAGCAGGAACGCGCGCTGGATGGATCTAATCGGGGATTATGCTGGTGCAGAACACTTCGTCATCGACGGTACTTGTTTAACCTGTCGTCTTACCTTCAAGCCGGCTCATTTGCGTCGCAGGGCACTCCTTACTCCAAGTTGTGCTTGATGATCGTCTGCTCGCACTAGCGAAGGATGACGGTACGTCATTTGGCTCTAGTGCAGATCATTTTCGCTGACATGACTCCTACGATGGTGTTATTAAAGACCCGCCATGTTAGATCATTGATGCGATCTACTCACTAGAACACATACTGCAGAACTTTCAGACTCGATCAGCGAACTTCGATACCGTTTCCTTTCATGGCGAAATAATGTATGCGCGATGCAGCGGGCTCCTGCCACATATTTCATTGAAGATGCACACCGGCGGTTGCACTAGAGCAGCAATATGTGGGCGACCTCTTACTTCTCCACTGAATCAACCGGTCCAAATGGTTCAGCGACTTTCACCAAATGTGAACCAAGTTATGGCCCGGGAGTTCTTTTGATGTCTCACTCCGTAGCAGCCTAAGAAGCCTGAGATCATGGCCTCCTTCTACAGAGCTCTCCGCGCAGGAGGCGGAGCTGTACTGGAAGCTACGATAAGGACCCGAAAGTTGTACGTGGCCAATTACTTCTGAATTGACTACTGCGTCTCTAACAGCCACATACGATTCCTGCAGGCTGCTCTCCAGTCCACCCCAAATGCGTTAGTCTATTTAACAAAAGTTTCACCTCTGCGGCCACAGGCTCTCACTTGTCGTCCACCTATGGCCATCCTTTGATAATTCACTTACTTGCAAACACGTTGCATCCCCACGTCTGATTCATCAGTACCCGATCGCACCGTTTTACGTCTACAAGTTAGCCTTGAAACCGGTCTATATTGTCTCGCCAAACAGTTTGCCTATAATTCTGTCCCGTGCTTATGTATTTTGAGAATGAATCACCGTAGATTCACTCAGGCTTATCATCTCCCTATCAACTTTGACAACGCTCTGCTAGAGATCAAGGCAGCTCCACGTCAGGGTCACCGCTGCTTCGTATCCTTCCTCGAGGCCATCACGCTCCGAATCGCTGAGTTCAGTGAGTCTAGCGATAACATGCCATCGTTTTAAATAATTCCTCACTGCCTTCGAATCACGACTTCTGCGTGCGGTGCTCGCCCAGACCATTCTGCCGTTTGGAGCGTATTTCAGAGCCTCGCTTTGGTTCTCCATCCTCAACATTAAAACCAGGATCCGATTCTTGCGCCTACAATACCCAGGGACGATCGCTGCAGCAAACACAGTAGTGCTCCCTCACTATGTTTCGTTGTGCGTCCTCCAGTAGAGCAGCTTTGATCATTCTCACTTATATTCAAGGCGCTGGACCAGCACACGCTGCTCGTTCTTTTCATGATGCGACCTCAAGCATCCAAAGTGTAACCAGCCCCTACGCTCGAAGTGAAATTTGCGGACCCGAGACGGAAACAGGCCATCATCAGTCTATTGGATGTCCTGAGCGAGATTAGCAACGAGGCATCTTCAGACTCGTCCCCCGTTACCCATCATCCACTGCTAATTGTATATTTTTAGATGCCAACCTTCCTTCCAATTTTGAAGATGCCCGAGACGTTCGTGAGTGATTGTCAGCGCATCACTCAATTGTGGTCTTAATTGTTTTTCAGCTACCGTAGACGAAAAACTGCAAGTCGCAGGATCAGAATCATTTAACAAATTCGAGAAGTAGGATCCACATTGTTGTTTCATCTCAGTGCAAGTAAGCATACTAGTAGTGGGCTTGTATTGCCTCGCAGGGGGCCTGCAGATGCTTGGACTTCCTCGCCGTCAAGAGCCAGCTATATCCGTGTGCTCGGCATGCACCGAGCGTCCCAGTTGTTTGGATGCGCCTGCAAGTGAGGAGAGCGAGACTTCCCGTCAATCCATTGCCCGTCAGCGCTTCAAGGGAGCCATTCGTTCTGTCATCATGATGCAGCAGCAGCAAGCGGGGTAGACCCCGCTGTATCTACGCCCCTTCATGCCGTCACGGACCCCTCTTTTGACCGAAACTCCACTACAGGAATGTCTCATACCCGATTCTCGTCCATCGGTTTGAATACCATTCGAGGACAGAGAGTTTCCACATTGTTCCCAAAGCTGAAAACCCTGTAACCATTACAGGAACTCGCCAATCATACTGCCCTCGTTCAGCATCTACAGTTCTCCCCGAACGGAGAATATCTCGCTACGTCAAGGTGTATCATTACTTCTTTCTTTGTGGCTTCTCAGGCTGATATGTTCGTCAAGTTGGGATCGGTCTTCTATCATTTGTCGTGTCGGAGTAAGCATATGAGGCGTCGCTCTTTGACAAACACTGTTTATGCTATTTTTGCCCAGGAATCATTTCTACTTAGGCCGTTCTAGTACCCCGTGACGTGCGAGGCTTTAGCGGCCAAGTGGCATGGCATGTAATGCGGCGAGTGTTTCACTGTTTTCAAATGCTTAAATGCGATCGGACAGGTCTGCGACTGGTATGATTCTCTTGACGAGATTGACTCGCAGAATCAAGGTCTGGACGGAGGATGGACTTTGTAAGAGAACAATCGACCAACCGCACTCTGTATCGTATATTGCATGGCTGCCTAACGGCGAGAGTAATTAGTTTCATCATCCGGTCTGATTGTACGTCGCTGATGCTTCACGATAGCGCAATTCTTCTCCGTTGAAGGCAGCGATGTTTTCAAACTGGTTAGCGCAACTGTCATTAATTGTGTACGCACTGATGAATCGTGAACTCTATATTCAGGACGCCCAAGGAAAGGTGATTAATCACTCGGTGTCAGCAGAATCCTGACCGAGCATATCTAAGGTCCTTGATTCGTATCACTTTGGTCGTATCCAATTGCACAATGTGGCCGTGACTCCACTCCTTGCGGCACCTAATGGGTTGCATCCAAGCCGCACCACTAGGTTTGAAAAACGCATAATAGGTAAGCGTAGTACATATACACTGGCTATCTCTTTAACCTCGTATACAATAGTTTTCAACATAGAGACTAGAACGTTTTAAAAGTAGGTTACTTTCATCGTTTCGAATCTTTTTACTGACGCAGTTCAACAGTCAGACACCCGTCGTGAACGACGTGCATGACATCACGATATCCAAAAGGGGTGGAAATGTGCTGATTTCTTTTGAGCGCAAGGTACCGAGAGCCATGATATATGTATATCTGCTGATCACCCATATTGTATTTGCAGACGCCTCCCCAGTTAAGGAAGATGGTGCTTGTACGGGATGCTAGAGGTCGCGAGCAACCATATGCACAAGTCGCTAGGCTGCTTCTCCATCAATGATCATGCCTACCTGCCAAAAGCTCAGGTGGATTGCACGGGTTCCAGCTACTTTGACGGCAAGGAGGACCAGCTAGTGTTACGTGCAGGAAAATGTACGTTTCTTCTAACATGTTATCTTCATCTAAAAACCTTACCTATGCCTACTTGGGCATATCCACATCTGGTATCGCGACGGCGCAGCTTTGCTCCATAACATAAGGCCTCAAACGTTCGGCGGGGACTTGACATGTGTTGCATGGAATCATTCAATAGACGCACCCTTCATGTTCGCCACGCGTAGCCATGACGGTACATACGCATATGGCTGACGCCAGCGGGGGACTGCTCTTGTGATGACTCATTATATCTCAAGCGTTGCACTGATGGCAGTATGACAGTTCGCGTCTTTGAAAATCGCCCACCATACGGACTACATTCTCGATAGGGCCTGGGTAGAATGTTGCCAACATTCAGCATCGGTACCATACGATAGACGTGTGTGAGTCTGCATGTTCACATGTTCACCTGGGTTATACATTGTCTTCTTATACAAATGTTGGACTTGGACGTTCAGACTATTAATCCGAGCCGTCAAGCGCTGACTAATGCTCCCTCCGCCCAGGTATGGTCTGCGGTACTTAAATCATACTGCCGCGGTGTTCATAACAGTACCCAGTCCTGTTCACTTCGCCACCACTACAACTCCTTCCTCAGTCACCTTAACATGGTCACTGCTTGGCACCATCGCGCCTTACCGAAGGCTCCCACAACCCTGGTGAACTTGTCCTGGTTGGATCTTGCTTGTCGTGAGAACACAACGGTTCGAACTGGTGTTTCCTGCATGGAAGTTGACAGCACTAAAATTTTGATTGCCCAGGCGTCAATTTCTTTAACGTTTACGGCCGAGTATGTGTTCGAGTCTTATGCCAACATCATTGAAAATAAACCATCAATTATCATCAATGTCGATTACCCGCCGTGCTTGAGTGGCACAGATTTTCTGCACCAAATTGTTGATCCCCTTATGGCCAATGCAATGCTTGAAATGAAGGGTAAATTTTCTGACGTCGCAGAAGCCGTCCGAATAAAGGTATTTGGGTCTACTACAGTATTTCTGAATTGGCTGACACTACGCGCACAAAGGTCTTTACGGATGTGAAATGGAGCAATTTATCCAGTTTCATGTCAGGATGTTCTGCGCAGCCGATGAGTGCAATCCCAGCACCTCCAAGATCTTCTCTGCTGCAACCACCACGCATGACTCGGACATCAGCGCAAAACCCCGGGAGCATCATTCCACGTTCTCCCACCACACTACCTCCAAGCCAGATCCCAGTGGCTAGGCGCGTCAGCAGCATGCAGCCTTTGGCACCGCCTCCACGACTTGGGCGAGCCCTTCACGTTGGCCCACATGCTTCTCGGACACCATCCAGAGAACCTATGCAACGCGAGTGGAGAGTTGACACCGTAGAAAGCACCACACCTACCCCTCTTACTCGCAGTCGAATGCAGGACGCTACGCCAAGTCGTAGTACTGCGCCAACCAACGGTACATACTTTTTTAAAATCATCCATAGCCCTATCTACTTTCATTCATATCTACAATATTCCAGTTACACGATGCTGATTCTTTTTGCCAGGGCACGCCAGATCAGAGCGCTTAGGTCATGGCGCCCAGGTGCACATAGTGCCGCTGGCACTTCCTGGAAATGCAATCTATGCAGGCCACCATGGTGGTGTGCGTGGACATGGACAAGACTTTTCCCTGATGACTGAGCGCTCTCCATTTGACCCTCCTCCACCATATTGTAGTCTCCACCATGGATGCGTTTATGTCGTGACCGCCAATGGCATGCAGTAACCACTGGTGCTGACACTCGTGGGCAATATGAACGTGTGGGGGATGAGTAGGATGAATCATTCTGAGTTTTGAGGTCCATTGTTCATGTTTTCATATTTTGGTAGCTATTTCATTGTATAATAATGGCTTTGTAGTCCTTACACAGTGGCTCACAGTGACAATTTGAGGGGGTTGGTGTTTGAAATGCCGTAAATGATTGAGGCTCGCAATAACATACTTGACTAATAGCATCCTGACCGGCTCAACAATGATGCAGACACATTAATGCTGAGTGCTGAGTCTTTGCATTGCAATACAGGTCGCGACGAAGCTTGGTTGGTGCCTAAGTACGTATATTGCAATCGTCACAAGCAACTCACCATCCGGGACAATCTGATTGCACGGTGTGAAGATAATTGTAAAATGTTGCAATGTCGCTGCATGGTATTGACATGATGGGTGAGACGTGGTAACTACTGGTCATTAATAATTTTTATGGCGTCATTTTGGCACACAAAGGACAAAATGTGGTGCACATACTTGCTGAAGTGATTGAGGATGTTTTATCGACTTCATATTCACTGCAGTTTGGACATGGTACCAATATATTTGCTGACAATAAAGTTTGAGCCGACTGCTTGCGGGGACGTAAGTTTCATGAAGAGGTTGAAATTACGGAGACATGTCTTTGCTTGCATTATTGGCCATGAAATAACAGAACAGACGAAGTGAGAATAACGGAACAGACGAAGTGAGAACTTGAGAAAGCGCAAATCTAAGTAGGAATTGTTTCCAGCCAAGACTGGAAGCTGTAACAATCGATGGACAGCAAAATGGATAGCTGAACGAAGTCGATACAGATGCATGAGCAAAAATCAGAGGATGATCAGGGTCCTGGATATTGAACATGCAAATTTGATGCAAATACATAGATTAGCAAGTCAAAGAGTGTGGTAATATTACATTTGGGAGGCACGCTACCTCAATTACAGACCTGAGCAGACATGTTCGTCTTCTTCATATAATCCATGTACTGGACATCGAGAGCCACGTAGTACGCGCACAAACTTGTAAGGGTCTGGTCATTCTCCCTCTGATGTAATACCCTTAGCGGCCTGGTCAGAAATGACGACAATGTCAGGCTTGCGGCCGGACTTCCTGCTTTGATGTTTTTGATGTATGTACGATGGATCATTCACATGAAAGAGAATATTGGTTTTTTCATTGTCTTCAAAATCTGGTATTCCAGGTACGTTTACCTTCCTCAGTTCAAAAGTGCAGCGTTGGCAGCTTGGACGAAATGAGGGTAAGATGACAGTTCGCTCGTGACATTACAACTGGATAATAGCATTAATCTTATTTCACACTATTTGAAGCACTGGCTTACAATTCATTTAAGTGTTGCTTGATCTTCCGCGGTACACCCGATTCACCATTTAAGAGGTGCATGACAGCCTCGATGCAAGTGCCGAGCAATGCCAACTTCTGACTGGGAGGAAGAGATCGTGAAGAATCTGTGCACATTTTAAGGAGCGGCAGCAGCATTTGGTCTGCCCCGCAAATCTTGAAGTTCTTGATGTCGCGAGTGATCCATGGACGAAGATCATCGACCCTACGTGAATAACGAAGTTCAGTTGGATAGTGGTGGCGGGAACAGAGGAAGATCTAACGCACTAGACGCCTAAATTTTCAATATGTTCGCTGACAGTGGAAGAGCCGACTGCATATGGGGTGGCCTTGAGTTCGGTGGGCAAGTCAGAGTTGCGGACAGGTGTTTTTGGTACACTGGCACCGGTATTACAGGCCATGACGAGGCCTTGCTAGGAAGATGAAAATCAAGGTGAACTTTGGGGACAAGAAGACGCAATCTGAGCTCGCTTTAAAGCGTAGTCGGACATTTCGAGTGAAGGTCCACAAGTAAGTACACTGATAATTGAACGAAGTCGATGCGGATCCATTCTCGCTTATTAAGTTCAGAATCAAACGTAGCACTGCCACAGGTCCGACCAAGGTCCTAGTATCAATTCAACCGCCATCATCCGAGTCTGATCATCAGTCTTGAATACTTATTCTGGCACCAATTGTATGTGTCGTCTCTGTCAGAAAATCTGATGCCATCGCTGTAGTTGCCATTGACTCATCTATCGGGCACGATCTTTTTCTCCATGATTCACATTTTAAGGGTTTTTTCTGCCAGTCACGCCGCAGGAATTCACACAACGCACAGAAGAGCTTCACCAATCGCATTATTCCAACCTTACCGGTGAGTGTAGACTAATTGGTTTTATCTACTTGAAATAACCTCGAGCTAGAACACACTCGTGACATTTCTCGGTCTTCGCCAGTAGTCCACGCATGCAGATGTTGGACCATCCAGGTGTTAGCAGGTAAGTCTTGCTTTAAATCTTTTTGATCTTTGCATTCAGCGTTATCTCCTGCAGTTATCCATATGCGCCCTCGCAAGCCTCATGTTCTGTCTTCTCACCTGGTTTGACACATTCGAACACGCAAGTATCGTCTCCGTAGGCAGCAAAATATCTGCCTTTACAACCCAGGGACTTTGGAGTGCATCACAACGCTCAAAGGTCACTT
The DNA here is from genome assembly GCA_000827255.1 of Suillus luteus UH-Slu-Lm8-n1. Taxonomy (NCBI): domain Eukaryota; kingdom Fungi; phylum Basidiomycota; class Agaricomycetes; order Boletales; family Suillaceae; genus Suillus; species Suillus luteus. The sequence continues at coordinate 5,963 of KN835715.1, read as the reverse complement.
AGGTGGCACCTTCACATTCATGTGGGCGCTCCAGGGGGTATATCTTCTTTCAGGAGGCGGTAGACGCGATGCTACCATTCAGTTGTGGGATGCATCGATGTGGATCGAGTTCTACGAAGCCCTCCGTGGTCACACTGACCAGATCAATGCCATTTCTGTCAACGAGTCCAGCGCCATCATCACTTCTGCATCTTGTGACAGCAGCGTCCGCCTCTGGCCGTTCCCGATTCCATCCAACGTACTCAAGGTCTCCAGCGGCGCGTACTGTGTCGCATTCTCCGTGAATGGCCAGTACATCTTCAGCGGAGGTGATGACCGGAAGATTTCACAGTGGCTACTACCCTCGATGGGACTGGCATCAGTATGTTCTTGTTGATTTCTCATGATCTCGTCATCTCATCTCGCGGGTTTCAGGTAAAGTCTGAAGTGGAGGTCAATCGAAATGCATGTTTCCATTTCTGATTCTCACAACACGATTCGGGCGTACAACAGGTCGTCATTCTCACCATGTCCGCGGCCGCCCGCACTGCATGCATGACGGGGAACCTGTCTACGGCTGTGGAGATTAACAAAAGAAATCACGATAGATTTTGGCTGCTACGTCTGCTATGGGAACCGCTGTTCCCTTAAAACAGTGGACTTGTCTATGTACGCGGAATTCGTCGTGGTACGTTGTGGGTGGGACCTCGAGTTATTGTGGCAGAACATAAACATGTATAATTGCCTTATACTCTAAATTTCAGGCGTGTAGAACCGAAGCGCTCGAGTGCTATCGAACACTGGTAGACTCATGTGACGAAGATCAGAGGGCAAACTTATTTGCTTGGTTCAGTAGTGAATCTTTTCAGTCATGTCAGCCATGTCGCCGTCGTCAACTATCGTTCACTCAGCCTACAATAATGCAGGGTGTTTGCTGTCAGCCCCGATGCGATGTTGAAAACATGGAGATCTTTTGTATTACTTGTATCGTATACCGACTCATAACATGAACGCAGATAAATTATTCTCTTTTGCTTCCGCACCACGAGTCCCTCTCCACCACTGACTAACGAATCTCCTTTGTGCACATTCGAGTCATGTTTGCTCGGCGCGTGCCCTTCACCGTCGATTCAGCATCTGATGCTTTCGATAGAATCACGAACTCCTTCCAGTTGAACGGTAAGTACAGCCATTACCTCCCAGATTTGCGTATAATTGGTCGTTCAATATCCAGCTCTAACAAAATTTTCAAATTGTATCGTACGCAATACCATTATAAGTACTTTCGGCTTTGGCGGGGTCACCGGCGTGGTACTCGGAGGTATCCGACATCTGCTACTCTCACGGAAATGGTCAACATCTTCCAATGGTTCGCCATCATTTGGGTGAGCAGGCTGGTCGACAGGCACGGTAACAGGGTCTGCCTTCTTGGCACGAGCGCGGCCTCTTCGCTCCTCCACACCTTCATCAAGCTTTTGAAGCGCTTGATCCACACGAATTACAGCCGCGCGCCTTGCGTTCCTCACTACGTCTGAACCAAAGCTGGGAACATTGTCCAAGTCTGCAAAGAGCAACGAAAGTGCATGTGCTTGAGTGAGAACAGGCGAGTTGGCTGGGGTGTAGGTCAATGCAAATACATCAGCAGTTTCAAGGGCAGGAGAAAAATCGAGCTCAGCAGGGAACTGGAAGGTAGCGAGGAGGGTCTCGAGACGGGCGGTGATGGAAGAGATCTGGAAGGGAGAAGAGGCGATGTTGGCTGGCGAGGCAGAAGGTTCTTCTGGGGTGTCGGAGTCAGCATTTCCCTTTTGTAAAGGTATGGGTCCCTCTTCGTTGACATCAACTGCCGTAGTAGAGGTAGCAGTCGGGGATGTTGCGGGATCGCTTTCGGTAGGAGTTTTGACAGTAGTATCTTCAGAAAGATGTGCAAGGATTGCCTGGAGCGCATTGTGCACTTCAGACTGGTGCTCTGCCATAAGACGGTGCTCTTCCATAAAATGAGAAACAATCATGTCCTTGAGCAAGTGCTCGGATTGGGACCTTGATTATGGTAAGTTACATGAGGCGGAGTCACCGAACCAGTGAGAACATACAAGACCGACGGATCTCGCAAGGTTCCCGGCATCCGAATGGCGGCGAGCAAAGAGTTGTGGCTCCTCGAGGTGAGCTCGAAAAGCTGCAATATTGTGCCACTCTCGGATACTGGCCTCGTACTGATCGTGAATAGCGCTCTGAATTCAGCCTGCTGGCGGGCTATGGAGCTGCAGGATGGGAACCGCAAGCCTAAAGGTATAGTGAAGGGCATTATGAATTTGGGATTGGGATTGAGATAGGTTGATGAGGATTGGGTCTACCTTCAAGGCGTGCGAACGCGACTCTGACACCGTGCCCAAGCGGAAACTATTTGTGGTGCATCGGAGGTGAATTCTTTAGCGATGATGGCAGGGCCTACTTTTACAACGATGTCTACCGCTACAATCCTGACAAGGATGAATGGCGCAAGTTCGTGAGGCCTACGTGCCCCGGGCCTCGCAGCGCACATGCCGTGCTTCGGCAGCTGGAGGAGGGAAACTCTTCCTGTTCGGCGGCGAGTTTAGCTCATTGCATCAGAACACATTCCATCACTACAGGGACTTTTGGTGCTTTGATATCAGCACTCATTCGTGGGATCGCTTGGATACTAAGATCAGACCCAGTGCGAGGTCAGGACATCGGTGCGTTTGAAATACTTCCGTGCCTCTTCGAATTCTTAGCATGGTACAGAATGGCAATGTGGAAGCACTAGTACATAGTTCTCTTTGGCGGTTTTTACGACCCAGGGCACTGCAGTATGTCTCCAGCATGGGATCCCGCTTGTTCATGTTGCACTAATATATATGAAACATCAAGCCCAATATCTAAACGATACCTGGGTATTTGACACTCGAGAGTATAAATGGCGACAAATTGAATTCAAGGATATTGATAGAAAACCATCGTACGTTGTTCCCTGTTTGACTCTGAATTGCACCTAGTCATACATTGATCACTGCGCAGCGCAAGAAGCGGGTTCTCATTTCTCTCTACGCCAGAAGGCATCGTTTTACATGGTATGTATGCAACTTTGTCATCAGATGCCACCTCCCTGTGATGCGTGCAGGAGGGTATTGTAAAGAATACACCAAGGGTAAACGTCCTATTGGAGTGATGCTCGATGATACCTGGTTTCTCCGGTAGGATTTTCCAATTCCTGCTTTCTATCCCACTTCAGCTTGTACACAGCATGTCACTCAAAACTTCTCGTGGCGATAGTAGGAGTGTGTGGTCTAGCCTCAACATTTTCGGACTGCTCTTGTTCCATGGTACTGTTGCACATTTTCACTTACCTAAGACAGTCTAGCCGAATATTGCTCACTGTGAGTCGCGGATGTCAGCGCGTGTTTCGCAGTGTTAACGTCACAAACAGAAAAGCATCAGCCACTTTCCTCGCTGTTTCTGAGCGTCTAGCCCTGGAGACTCTCAGTCGAGACGAAAAGACAGCATCCCAGACACTCACTCAAGTTAGGGCCAAAGACGAAGAGTTGCAACGGAACCAGGAAAGACTGCGCGCCGACGAGCAAACTCAGACAGCCAGCAAGTCCGAGGCACCCTTTTTCTGAGTTCAACGTATCCCACCTACTCATTGTATTCTCAAAGCTCGAGGAAAAGCTTGCCACCCTCCAGGATGACCATGCGCGCTCAAAGCAAGAATATGAAAACAAGCAGAGTGAGCGGACAAGGATAAGGTATTTCTTCCTTCTTCCAAGTACTTTTCATGTGCCATTTCACTGTCATCCCGCAGCCGTCTCGAGACCGAGACAAACGAAAAGCTCGCAGATGTCTAGCAGCGCTTGCTCCAAGCAGGCGTCGACAGGAATGAATCCAAGCATGAGGCAAGGCACAAGGAGACGTTTGCCACTCTGCAGCGCACCTTCCCTGGTAAGCGTTGCCAGCTTTGTTTGAGAAAGTCATCACTCACATTTCACAGGCGTCCGCGGGCGTGCGGTTGATTTCTTCCGCACATTCCTTCAGTCCTTGGTATCTCAATCGAAGTTGCAGGGCCCGAGAATCCGACTATATCGATGAAGAGGTCCGAGTGGGAGCATTTTCGAGTCGATTATGCAGCGTTCTCAGCTTTATCTCCACCTCCGTCAGAGGAGCTGCGAAAGGTTGGATGAGGACACCTTTGCATCGCTAGCAATCATCTGACATAATCATTTAGGCATGCGCTGATCAAATCGCAAAATTTCCAAAGGTCATGGAGGCATGTATTTTTTGCAAGAGTCTGAGCCAATGCGACCAGTAGTTCAGTTAGCAGTTGCGTTACAGAAGTGGAAGTGCGCTATGCACAACACCATCAAGACCTCAAACGAAATATGGTAAATAGGACTTGGCTTAATATCATAATGGAAACCTAACGGGAATTCAGGGCGAAGGTGGTTGCTGCCCGGGAAGGCTGGAATGAAGATCGGTTTCATGATGGGCGGATTACTCAGTATCCTGGGGTACGTTTTTTGACTAATGCTATATCGTCAATTGATCACTCCACTAGGGTACGGGCACTGGGAGAGACTGATTTGAATCCTGTCAGCGGACTGGGGAAGATCTCGCAACTCCTCTTCGCTTGGATACAACCTGGCAATGTGCTTGCAAACACCATCGCTGGAGGTGTTGCAGAAGCTGGCGCTCAACAGTACGGTTCTCTTACATTATGCTAATATGCGCTAAAGAGCAACCCCAGAGCTAGAGACCTCATGCAGGACCTTAAGACTGGTCATCTGGTCCGTGCTTCCCCGCAAGCCCAATTCTACGGCCAACTTATCGGATCATCATTATCAATCATTGTTTCAGCAACTGCCTATACCCTGTACCAACGAGCATATACGATACCCGGACCTCCTTTTCCTGCACCGACTGCGTACGTCTGGCTCAGTCTGGCTCGCCTCCTCTGTGAGATTTCATCGTTGTTAACTGGTTCGGGCCGCTGATGTATTCTTACTTTTGGCAGGTGACGGACAACTTCCTCAAAATAGCGCCTCCTATATGGTGCTGTTGCAATAATCTTCGGTGTCATCGCAGGTGTCAAAGTCATGGCTGCACAACGCAACCACCCTTATATGAAGTGGATCCCTTCCGGCGTTGCATTCACCATTGGCTTTCTCAGTATGCCTTCTTTTTCTTTGGCATGTTTAATCGGCGGGATCATCGAATTTATATATCACAAGCGCGTTGCAAAATCTGGAGGCGCGGATATCAGGTTGATTGTGATTGCAAGTGGCTTTGTGTTGGGCGAAGGAGTTGGAGGCTGTTGCTTTTGGTTGGCATCCCGGACCTAACGCGCCTCCCACGCAATGGTTTTGCATTGAGTACATACGCGCTTTCATGCAAAGCAGGAGATGACTGATGTTAGCATTGTTCGCAGTGGGGGCGCCCACGAGATTGTGTCTTGCATGGAGAAATACATTCGCAAGAATAACAAAAACGCTATCAAGTTCAACTCCAGAGTGACGGCTATTGGAGTCAACAAGGATCATCACGCATTCTCGCACGTCATCTCTACTATCCCCTTACCCGTTCTCCGCACCATCGACCTCAGCAACGCTGGTCTCCTCCCCCTTGCAGTCGAATGCTCTGCGCACGTTGAACTATGGGCCTTCCGTCAAGATCGGGATGCAGTTCAGAACTGCGTGGTGGACGACTGGGAACGATTTGAACGGGAATCCTCTGAATATCGTTGGGGGACAGACGTACACAGACAGGCCTTTGCGCACTGTCGTTTACCCTTCGTTTGGAAGCGTCCAGGCCGGGACGACGACCACACTTATTGCCAGCTATTGCTGGACGGAGGATGCTACCAGGTTGGGTGCATTGATAGGCAAAGACGACGCAACGCTGGTAGATCTTGTGTTGAGGGAGCTGGCGGACCTGCACAATGTTGATGCAAACGACCTGCATGACCAGCTGATTGA
>KN835714.1:0-14299 GCA_000827255.1 Suillus luteus UH-Slu-Lm8-n1 | reverse complement strand
AGCACAGGTTGCCGTCGGATCATGGTACAACACTCCTCTTATGAATGATCTTAGTGCTGTCACGTCAATTATGCACTCGAAGATGGTAAAGGGCAAAGGCAAGGCCTTGGGGAAGGGAAAGAGCAATGAGATTGTTATTGATTAATCTACGTACATACTTTGTTTTTGTGCCATTTGCAAAATTTGTCCACTCACCCGCGGGTGACCCGTACCACCTGCGGATCTACCCGCAGATGCACCCGTACCCGTCATGCTCTGACCCGGGTGGGTGTGGGCAGCCCTCTGAGAGTTCTGTTACCCGCGGGTTGGGTGCGGGTATCACCCGGGTCCACCCATGTCATACCCTAACGTGAAGTTTGTTTTGTAGCGGTTGTTTGGCAAGAGCCCTGGAAATAAATAACGCGTTGACACTGGTTACTTGCAAGTTGCCATCACGATCACGATATAAGTACTAGACTCGGTGCCGAATATCTGACTAATGCGGATTCAACACTAGGCGTACAGATGAGTTTCCAATCTGTGAGACATCACCAGAGAACCATAAGTCAAAATGACATCCATACTTCCTCCTGGGCTCGAAGGAAACCTTGTAGAATACGTTCAAGGGGGAGTGGGAGATTGGCTGCCATTCGACCAGAAGCGGTTCTATACCAACGCGTTCATCATCCAGGACGATAAGGTGTGTACTAGCATCACATAGTCCAACTATCCAAGGGGGAGCACGCTTCCTCAACTTGATCGCTTCAGGTCCTTCTCGGTTTGAAGAAACGTGGATTTGGCATCAACAAGTAAGCAAGCTTTCGGACATTCATCACAGTGACAGAGAGTTATTTTGAATCCCGCAATAACAGGTATAACGGGTTTGGTGGCAAGGTGGAGCCAGGAGAGACACTCACTGAAGCAGCAATACGCGAACTTAAAGTAGCTCAACTTCATTTCTATGACATAAGGGCCAAATATTCACAATTGTTTCAGGAAGAAGCTGGCATTGATGCGCCCCTCGAGCACGCAGGATCGCTATTATTCATGACGAAAGGCGCTGGATGGGCTTTCCAGATTGAGATATTTTCTGCTCATTCATACTCAGGAACACCTACAGAGTAGGTCCATTTGGCTGTGCAACTGCAGTGTTTGTTGAATCCAGGACCGGCCTCAGATCAGACGAAATGCGACCGGAGTGGTTCTCATACGCGTCACCCGTATCTGATGCAGACGCAAAAGTACCACCGATCCCGTATGAAACGATGTGGGATGGTGATGCTCACTGGCTGCCTCTCCTGATACAAGGTCAGAAATTTGTTGGCCGGATTGATTCTGTAATGCAGGACGACGGTGAATTCGCGATGACGAGGTTCTGGTTTGGCACTGTTGTTTCAAAAAACTAAATGGATTCACACTACTATCTGCAAAGAAATTACAGTCCAGCTACTGAGACTACACTATCAATCCAAACTTGGAAGAGTGTGGGCATGCTAGAGACCAGCTGATCATCGATTTCCTCTTATCATTGATTTCCTTCTAGATAAGCCATTATGCATCAGCATTAACTCTTGTCGGCACAGCAGGCAAACGCACAAGTAATATAGCTGCTCGGAAACACGAACGCGAGGAGCGAAACGTTGGGTATGAAACAGCCGAACGTTACCAAGTTCAATCGATCTATATTTCAGCATTACCTGCATCCTCTAGTAGACATCTAAGTTTGATAAAGACATCGCTGCCTGCAAGATCATTAGCAAGTCCGAAACGGCGCTTGAATACATAGTCGAACTCACCCCACCCGTCAAGCGAAAATAAATCCAATGAACCACCGAAATATCTACAGTCAATGTGAAGTTAGATGCAGGGAAAAGGCGAAGGCGGACACACTTTGCATATAAGCGACTCAAAGGGAGCCCGTACCCTAAACCTGCAATTGTTCCAAGGCCCACTTGGATACCCTTCTCTGTAATCTCGCCAAAAAGGTTCCCGCCTTCTCCTGCACTACCACTCCCAATGGCTGCGCTCCCGCCAATATGCTGGGCGGCGTACGGCCCACCATCTCCGGTCTGGTCGTCTGCATGCCCTGCGGTAGTGAAAGCGTATGAGAATATACGAGCCATGTTGGACGCTGAGACGCCACCACCCTGGTCGCGAATTCGAATTGACAGGAATGGATGGGGTGGAGTGGGGGGTGAGATGGTGATTTGTACGGGTGGTAGAGGATAGGATGAAGCAAGGCCGTGATGCTTGTGGTGGTGCTCTACGGTAGCGCGGAACGCGTTCTTGAGCATTTCGGTGAGAATATATTCAAGGTGTACAGGTACGTAGCTATGCGATTGGGGATTATACTGATGAGTTCTGCTGTAGATATGTAGAACTTACGCGAACGTAGCTTCTGGACACCCGTCGATCGTAATGTTGGGGCTTGCGCCGAGGGTCGCCTCGCACAATTCACTGACGAATGCGCCACACATGCGGACCATAACCGCGGGAGAGCACTTGGGATCAATGACACCATTGTGCACGAACACACCAGCCTCTGCGGCGCCGTGATCCGTAGCAAGTGCATGTGAGAGCGCGATATGTTGTTCAGCAATCAGGCGTACAGAGATGCGAGATCTGATAGCACCATCGAGGAAGTTAGATATCTGAGTCGGAGACATGTACCGCGAGCACTCTTGGAATCTAAAAGTTGTTGTTTAAGTCAGGTTAATCGATCGAAGCCCAAATATCAACGCACCCCTTGGCCATGGTTGGTATATCGTTTCTATGTCTCTGCACCAGTACATCAAGTTCATCGACAAAATGTCTATTGTCCTCAAGTGTGCGCACTTCTGGATAAGTGGCAAGTAGATTAAAGCTATCTTTGTGACCGTTGAGAGTTCGTGCAACATATGGATTAGTGCCGACAATGAATGGCAACCCCTCGAGGGCGCGGACGCGCTGGGCCATGCGTCTTGGTATCTCCGAGAGTACGTACGTTACTGAGCGCAGCACAGATGCAGGTGTCAAAGGTATCCCGAAGGACACGAGGGTTGAGAGCGTAAGAGGAAGTGGCGGATGTGCTGCGAACGAGTCGAGAAGTCGAGCAAACTCAGTAGACGGTGGTGACGGTGTACGGCGAACATGGTATCGCCGCCGTCGGATGGTACGCGCTGTAAAGGCGCGCACTGGAAGGTTGAACATCATGAAGTGCTAGACGGACGGAACTAGTCCAATCTTTCCGCGTCTCCCCTGAGTAACAGTTTTGGATTCGTTGCTTGTATGGTAAGTATTTTAATTTGTAAGTCTGTTTAACGATTAGCTAATCTAGATCCCACGGTAGTTGACATTATGTAATAAGTCTTACAACTTACTAGTGTATTCAAGTTAGCATGTATCCTCAGAGGCCTCAAGGCCTCAAGGTTGATCAAAACCGCCAGCATGGCACTACACCTTGGCCACGAATACCTTATGCACACAAGCTTGGGATCCATGGTCCTGCACGAGGGTCTTGCGAGGGTCTATCAGGAAAGAACACAGGCATTTGGTAGGCTCGAAATTAGTGAGGCCGACGCCGCCACACCCACAAAAACATCAAGCTACATGGTATCGCGAACTCTTTCGACATGGAGATCACGGTAAAAACTTGAATAGCTTTAATAGGAAATTGCTGTAGTATGAGGCAACACTAACTTTGGTCGAGATTGTCGGGTGTGCTCAGTGCTTCACAAAGTCCTTGGTCCGCAACAGAGTGCTCAAGCGGTCCATGAAAATGCGTGATTTAGGAGAATAATACATGCAGAACAATGCAAGTTTAAAGTCAAATAGTCTAGTTGTACACTTGATATAGAGGTCTGCGGTGGTAAATGAGATTTGATTCGGGCAAGATATGAATAATAGCTCACGTTGATGAGAACTTCGTCCCTTGCCGGACGACCTTCTCTACAGCATCAAGGAAGTCGCGCTCCGTAGCGACCTTCCGACGGGCACGAATTGCAAACATGCCAGCCTGGACAGGATACAATCACAATATGTCTGGTACCGAAGATGACCATTTCTCACCTCAGTTGCAACTGACCGAAGCTCAGCACCCGTCGTATTGGGACATAATCGAGCAATAAGGTCGAATCGGATGTCGCGTTCGACACTCATACTGAAGATGATCGTCAGCTAGGCTGATAGGTGTGGACATTTATAGTCTCTCACCTCCTAGCATGAATCTTGAGAATATGAGCCCTGCCCTCATTATCAGGCAACGAGAACTCCACCCGCCGATCAAGTCGACCGGGACGCAACAATGCAGGGTCAAGAGTATCTGGTCGATTCGTGGCCATGAGCACTTTGATATTCCCTCGGGGGTCAAATCCATCCAGCTGATTGATCAACTCCAACATTGTGCGCTGTACCTCATTGTCACCTCCGGCGCCATCATCAAATCGCGCCCCACCAATAGCGTCGACTTCATCAAAGAAAATGATACAAGCCTTCTTTGAACGTGCCATCTCAAACAATTCGCGCACCATTCGCGCGCCCTCGCCGACATACTTTTGCACAAGCTCGGAGCCAATGACACGGATAAAGGTGGCATCTGTACGATTGGCAACTGCGCGTGCACAGAGGGTTTTGCCGGTTCCTGGTGGCCCAAAGAGAAGGACCCCCTTTGGGGGATCAATACCGAGCTTGACGAAGCGTTCGGGCTTAAACCGCGTTAGTGATTCAGTATGACAGAGCGTAAGAACAGCTCACTGATAGTAACGGCGTCTCGACGACTTCACGCAGCTTCTCAATTTGCTCTTTGCATCCACCAACGTCCGAGTATGTTACGTCGGGCTTCTCTTCGACCTGCATCATCGTCACCGAAGCATCGATCTTGGGTGGCAGCGGGATCTGGATCTGGTATTTATTCCGGTCAACGCTGTTGAAATGTTAGTGTGCCAGCGTTTTGTACAAGTAATTATAAATACCCCACGCGCATGCCCTCTTCGATATCTGTCGGGGCGACTCGGTCACCGAGGCCAACAACAAATTTAGCTATCTGTTTGATGTTGATGACATATTTGTCTTGCTCGTCGGCCCCCTTCTGGCCTTGAGCGGCACCGACAGGGTTGACAGCGCGTGCAGCCTCGGCTTTCTTGGGATCGACAGGAATGATTTTGGTGCACCGTGCAACCTGCAATGGATGAGCTCCCATGCGCTGTCGGTCAACTGGAAGATCCCAGAGATTTGGTGGAGCAAGTCCTGTGTCGGACTCCTTCACGCCTGCATTGAAATGAGTCCATGAACGGTGCGGACAAAGTTGCACGCACCAAGCTTCTCGTCTATTCGCTTCTGCACTTCCTTGATGTCATGTTCCGTCTTCTTCAACTTTGCGGCGTATGCGCCTTGACCCTGCAGGGAATACATCGGAAGGTGGATAGAGCATGCGGACATTGTACTTACATAGGTTTTGAGGATCTGGATATCGCTAGTGGTAAGAGCTAGAAGGTGTTAGAGCAGAAGGTGTGCCGGTAATACAATTTGCACACCTTGAATCTTCTCCTCTTTGTCGTCGGCTTTCTTCTCGTCTGCAGGCAATCAGTGACAGCGCAAGGAACTTGTCAAGCTGCACATACATTTCTCCCAATCACTGCGTAAATATTGTTAGCATACAATAGACAGAGCGTGCTGAATGGACTTACGCTTTTGGAGGCATCGTGTCGGATGGTGAAAGAAGTGTTTCCAGACGACGGAGAGAACAGTGAGCAAGGACTGCTTATGCTATGGGACGCGTCACTGCACTGGGACGCGCCTCGGCAGCCACCGAGCAGTTTCACACTCCGCTTTGGGCATGCTGCCCGGTGAGCTCGATTATCGGACTCAGAGCTTATAGTTGTGTACAATGGCCGGTGCCCTCCAGAACGCAAAGCGCGACCTCCCAAGAATTCAAGATGAAGACCGTGAATCCCGCTTTGGCCACGTGTATGGCGTTTCAGGGCCTGTCGTCATCGCGGAGAACATGACTGGAGCTGCTATGTACGAGCTTGTTCGTGTCGGCCATGATGAGCTCGTCGGAGGTGAGCAGCCTCCGTACTGGAACGAAGCGAGACTCATTAGGCGTAGAGGTCATTCGAATAGAGGCAGATAAAGTAACGATTCAGGTGTATGAGGAGACGTCTGGTGTGACCGTCGGTGACCCTGTTCTAAGGACGGGCAAACCCCTTAGTGTTGAGTTGGGTCCAGGTATGTTACACTAGTGATGTGCCATATAGTGTGGTTTCTCAGCTATCTACAGGTCTGATGGGCAACATTGTCGATGGTATCCAGAGACCACTCCGAGTAAGCATTCATTTCAACCGCGTAGATAATCTTTTTATTTAATGGGATGCAGTCCATCCAAGAACTGTCCAAATCAATCTACATCCCTCGTGGCATCAACACAGAGGCCCTGGATCGCTCGATATCCTGGGACTTTACTCCTGCCGCATACAAGGTAATTCGACACTGATCGGACACTGGTAGTGTACTGATATATATAAGGTCGGCGACCACATATCAGGGGGTGATATCTTCGGCGGGGTCTATGAGAACTCACTCGTTGACAATCACAAGATTATGCTTCCTCCCCGTGCTCTCGGTACCATCACTCGCATTGCGGAAAAGGGCAGCTATACAGTCGATGTGCGTCCGCAGCACAACTACATTCTACACTCATGCGCTCTGTACCTGATTGTCTTTATTAGGACATCGTATTAGAGACCGAGTTTGAGGGTCGGACAACGAAGCACACCATGATGCAGCTATGGCCAGTCCGTGCACCTCGACCCGTTGCCGAGAAACAGACAGCCGATTTCCCCTTGTTGACTGGTCAGCGTATCTTGGACGCACTTTTTCCGTGTGTATTCTTCAGTATCAGTAGTTTCATCGCTGATAAACGCACAGATGCGTGCAAGGTGGCACTACTGCCATCCCCGGCGCTTTCGGTTGCGGAAAGACTGTCATCTCGCAAGCGCTCTCCAAATTCTCGAATAGCGATATCATCATCTACGTCGGATGTGGTGAGCGAGGAAATGAGGTGCGTTATTCAAGATATCGAATTTGCTTCATTCCTCATATACCATTTCTAGATGGCTGAAGTGTTGATGGAGGTGATATCACTACTTATCCGATATAAGCACACGCTGACGCCCCATAGTTCCCCGAACTTACGATGGAGATTGGCTCTCGCCAAGAACCCATTATGAAGCGCACCACGCTTGTTGCTAATACTTCCAATATGCCAGTCGCAGCTCGCGAGGCCTCAATTTATACCGGCATCACACTCTCGGAATACTTCAGGGACCAGGGCTCGAACGTCGCAATGATGGCAGATTCAACATCGCGTTGGGCCGAGGCGTTACGTGAGATTTCTGGTCGTCTGGCAGAGATGCCGGCGGATTCAGGGTATCCTGCCTACTTGGGGACCAAGCTGGCAAGCTTTTACGAGCGCGCTGGGAAAGTGAAGTGTTTGGGTAGCCCAGTGAGGCAAGGAACAGTGTCGATTGTTGGGGCGTAGGTAGGAATTACTTTTGTGTGGACATTATCCTGATCACATTTTAGTGTGTCTCCACCGGGCGGTGACTTCTCGGACCCCGTCACATCTGCCACACTTAGTATCGTGCAGGTCTTTTGGGGCCTCGACAAGAAGCTTGCGCAGCGCAAGCATTTCCCATCTGTTAACTGGAACTTGTCGTACTCCAAGTACACGAAAGTGCTTGAGCCTTACTATGAGTCCAACTCACCAGGCTTCGTGTCTTTACGCATGAAAACGAAGGAGATCTTGCAGAAGGAGGAGGATCTCGCTGAGATCGTGCAACTGGTCGGGAAGAGCGCACTGGGAGAATCGGACAAAATTACTCTGGAGGTCGCGCGGATGCTCAAGGACGACTTCCTGCAGCAGAACGGCATGAGCGAGTATGACCGCTATTGTCCATTCTACAAGACTGCAGGAATGTTAAAGAATTTTGTGGCATTCCATGATTCAGCGCTGAGAGCGGTAGCGCAAGGCGATCTGACATTCGCGAGGATCAAGGATACTGCGAGTGATCTCATGTTTAAACTCTCGCAAATGAAATTCGAGGTACGTGTCTGACATTCCCTTGTGATTGTTTTCGCTCCATTGAGTTTGTCTATCAGTCTCCCTCGCAAGGACAGGAGCCTATCATGCAGAAGCTGGACGCATTGCACACGGAAATCCAGGATAAATTCCGCCAGATGGTAGAGTAGATCGAACATGCTCGCGGTCGGACCTTGTCATAACACGTTGTAGCCCATAGCATAATACCAGTTGTCACTCTGCACTCTGCAACGCTTACATGCTAACTTGTGGTCGTCGCAGAAACTTCTGCGGGAGCACTGTCCCCTTGTATCAGTCTCATCTTTATATAAACGACGCCCACCCCCGCATCACCATGTTTGTGCCACTCTGCCGTCATGCGCAGTCCAGCGCTGGTGCTGCGGAGAGCATTAGGGGTTGTATAAGCCCCTTAGCCCCTCTTATTCTCACCTTTAAAGCCTTACTCTCTTCCATTGATCCCACTGAACTTCTGAAATAGCGCTGCGATGAAAATTTATAATTTTGTGTCGCTACTCTGCATAGGAGGCGCGTATGCTCTTCCTACGCTTCCCTGGCTTGCGCAATTCCCCGTTGAGGGGCTTGTTCGCTGCTGGGGCATGTTTGCCCCCCTTTCAGAGGACAGGACAATTTATCAAGTTTTGAAGGACGACGAAAGGTCACTCATGATACAATCAGGTTTGACGTATTTTAACAGTTTAGCAGGTACTCGCGTTTAGTCAAGGCCATCGATTTGAGCGACAGGGTCATTAATCTTTTGGACGACCCTGCGGCCAGGTAAGCACCCCTATGCTAGCACTTGCTCCTCGCTTATTCAACGTCGTTCCTCTCCAGCATTACTTTTTTTGCGGTTCCAAATACAGGTATCCCACATCATCAACCCTCGCACGGGGACGACGACGACAAATACAAGCTTGGTTCCGCGTTTCTCGCACCCAAGCGCGGGGATGAGCGTGATATCGCTCACGACCTTGGTCACCTCGTCCTTCAGGTCGAAGAACTTGATGGCATTCCTGAGTCTCGTGACAAGGACCATCGTAAGGAGGCACTTGCTCGCATCATTCGCGGTATCTTGGCGTATCACACACTGCCTGAGAAGTTAGATTCTGCTGCGCTTGTTCAAAACTCTACCTATGCAACGAATCTAACATTGAAGGACGGCAGCATGGATTATCAACCATTGCGCTTGAGTGTTCAAAGCACGATTGTTCCCCCTCGTCTCAGGATCAATACTGTGGTAGATGTCGTAAGGCGCGATATTGAGGCTAGCAATGGTGAGCTTGATTTGATACTGAATCTCTGGCATGTGCTTACGATGGATCAGGTGTCATCCACAGTATCAACATGCCACTCTTGCCTCCCCCTTCTTTGTTCAGTGAGATGTTTGTTGTTCCCGAAGTCTTCTCATACGTGGTAAGTTTGTGAGTTTGTTCCTTTTCTATTCGCTCCTCCTAAATTTTACTTTGTGTAGACGTCTGCCATACAGCGTGTGGACTTAACTGGCGCAGTCGATCGTTGGTGGACCCCCGGCAAAGATGGTGATCATGGATCATTTGTCGGCGCGGAAATTACCACTTTCTTTGCCCCCACATCAGGAGCATTCCAGCGTCTTCCCCATAAATTAAGACTTTTCTTGTTTTCACCCTTTGGTAGTAAAGCACTCAAGAAGCTTTTGGAGTATCATATCGTGCCTCAAGTTGTGCTTCACACAGGCCAGTTTACTCAGCGAGTCATCTTAACGTGGATTTAATTGCATTTGTCCACAGATTATGTGCACGATGCTACATCTTATTCTGCCTTCGTGGACCGGGAATCTTCCGTCCTTCCAGACCCTCCCGGCAACCTTGTATACGCTTACAATCTCACCTTTCCTACTCTTCTGGAGAATCATGTTGTAAATGTTCAGGTTGCGCGGTACAAAGCCAAGATTCCTCTTCCTGGTCCTGCCCGCTACTTCACCAGGTTCATGGTCAACGGTCGTGATGTTGGACCGTATGATATTCCTGCTCGGAATGGCGCTTTGCATGTCATTACGAACCTGCTCGATCCTCGTGGCCACCACAAAGACGATCATAAACACCATGGGCATGAACTGGTCGATGTCGATTGGGAGGATTGGGAAGACTGGCTGCCTCAATGGGCCATGCACGATTGGGCCAATCTATAATTGTGAATATGTCCTGACTACTCTCCGAGTTGAACTCAAAAGTTGTATATATTTATATCAATGTGTTCTACTAAGTTTCTTACGCAGTGTGTACAGTATTTAGATTCTAATAACACAGTCGCTAGACAATACGCGCGTACGTACGCACACGCTCGATGATCTATCTACAATTAGCAGAAAGTACGCACAAGTGGTGCACGCTTGTTAGCTATCTTGTTCACACCCGTCAGGAAAGTTTATACAGTAGTTCGCAACCGGAATGAATAAGAACTCCGTTGGTCGATAAGAGGCGGCACAGACGTGCAAACCATGGGACAAGTAGAAAACTATATTGAGTGATGCGAGCATTATGATGATATGCAGAAAACCTATGGGATAACATGCAAATGACAAGTAGGGTAATATACAGCAGACCGGGTATGAAGAAGGAAGGCCAGCTTGTTATTGTAGGTAAAGACTCTAGCAACTAGCAAAATTCTCCAAGGAGTAAGTATTAGAAAGCACAGCGAAAAAAAAGGTGCATCGTCGCTCATTTCAAAGAGGCAGTTGTCTGCAGCCAGCTCATAAGCTCTTGTTCGAACGGCATTTCCGATGAGGATTGACGACTCACTGCGAACCCACTGAGTGTCCGGCTGGAATATTGGGAGGAAAGTCCGTGTGACTGGCCGGACCGGTACGTCCGAGATGATGATCCTACAGTAGTCGTGTTTGGAGTAGAGGGCACTCCGTTCGTGGTCGTTCGTGAAGTCCTGGCGGTCAACGGAGTGGGAGCACTAATCTGTGACTTCTTGGGTGTCTCTGCAACTTTAGCTCTAGATGAAGAAAGCAAGGTTTTTGCAGTGGCAGGCGAAGGACTAGTGATCTTGCTTCGACGTCCTGCACGGAGAAAGTTATGCTGCAGCGCTGCTTGAGGTTTCATCCTTCGCTCGGGATCCCATACAAGGCACCGCGCAATAAAGTCAACAAAGTCATCGTCTTGACACCGTAAAACTTGGGCAAGTGTTTTTGTGCCTGGTCGTCTACGACGACCTTTAGAGTTTACCACGGGTCGGGGTGCGCCATTGTTGTCTTAAACAGGATCAGGAAAGTGATCGAAAGTCATCAATGTGTCATCTTACCAAAGAAAAGTCGCTTTCGGGAGCTACGATTGATGAAGTCCTTATCCGGGGGCCCTAAGACTTCCATGATACAAGACAATTGCTCCTGCTCGTTTTCACCAGGGAAGATAGGGAACCCCGTATAGAGCTCGGCGAGGATGCAACCTAAACTCCACATGTCGATAGCCATGTGATAGTTCATGCCTAGGATAACTTCAGGCGACCGATAGAAACGACTCTGGATGTAAGTATAGACTACGCACAGCTCAATAAGATTTCAGGGACCATAGTGAAATTGAACTCACTCTTCTCGTGCTCCAAGCAGCTACTACCGAAGTCTATGACCTTGATAGCACTCTTCGCAGGGTGTCGTAACAAGACATTCTAAACAGAGTCATAAGACAATGTGCCTGCAATGCGAGAAGAACAAACCTCTGGCTTGAGATCGCAATGCACTATGCGATGATGCCGCATTAAGCACAGAGACAATATCATCTGGCTCGTGAAGCGTCGTATCAGAGCGGTTGTGAATCCAACAAAACCGTTTGCTTTGATCAATTCGTACAAATTGATGCTAAGTAGTTCCATGGCAATGCAGAGGTGATTGCGGAAGTAGAAGTGCTCAGTCATCTTGATGACATGGTGCTTCTCTTCGTGGTCCTGAAAGACGTGTCAATACATCTCTTGAGAGTAAAGTATGGATGCATACCCATTTACGAAGATTGTCCAGGATCTTGATCTCCACCAGTGCTTGGTGATGGAAACGCTTTTTATTGCGGATGATCTTAATCGCAACAGATTCGCCTGTCTGGTGATCTCTACAGTTCAGCACTTGACCGAACGAGCCCTTGCCCAAGGTATCCATGATTTCGTAACGGAAAGCGAGATGATCGCCATTGACTACTTGGTAATCGCCACGTTCATCATCGTAGCCGAAATTGTTGACAACAATCTCAGGATGGGCCTTCTTCTTCGGGCTCCCGGAACCTATGCAGTAAACCTGGGGATAGTTGAGAATCTCTTCCTTCTCATAATCGGACAGGAATTGAGCCTGGGAAGAACTTAACACCTCTGCGTCTAAAATTAATAATTGAACCTCTCGGAGTAGGAAGCAACTGACCCTGAGGCGTCGATCCAGGGCTTGGTGTTATTGGTTCTGGAAACTTGAGGAGATCGTCCAATTCAGCCTGCGATGCCCCGTGTGCCATCTTCTTAGTTTGCTGCCGTCTGATGTATTGCATCATTTCTTCGTCGCCAAGAAGTTCCTCTTCATCAATGGTGCTAGGGACTGGAGAAGGAGTTGACAACGATTGACGACTTGAGGCAGGGGTCCCTGCTTGAGCCCGGTGTACGCTAGACGTTGAACCGTTGTTATTTGAAGACCGTGTGGAGAGAGAAATCTTGGGGCTAAGCAGTTTCAAACCTTTTGACGGAGACAAAGCAGAAAACCTATGCGAGTGAGTTGTTTCGCTGGGAGGAGCCACCGAGGTGGTGGAGGCCACAGAGCCCGTGGACGCTTTACGAAGAGTGCTGAAGGAAACTGAATCACGATTGGGTTTGCGAGGGATACCGCCAGAGGATGGAGGCCCAGAGACCTGCCTTGGAACTCGGGAATTGATTGACGGAGAAGCTCGAACAGAGAGCCGCCTGGTCGTTGTCGTTTCGCCTGATATCTTCGCACCTTGTGCATCACCATTCTCCAGAACACCAAACTCGTTCATTGTAGGATCGGCAGGCGTGGGTGAAGGGTCCGTCGAAGGCGCAGTGACATTAAGGCTGATGCGGCGACTGGATACAGTTGCACCTCCAAGTCCCGGAGATCCCGCAGCAGAGGTGCGGCTCGAAATGCGAGGAATCTTGGTTGGCGTTTCCTTTGACATGCCACCTATCGAGTTCAGTAGCACTGACGGCGGGTAATCCTTCGACTCCTTTGTCACGCTATACCCAGTGGTTCCAACTGATGGTGACCCAGCAATTGTGGGCAACGGTTGGTTTCGACTCCGCAGCGAAGCATCTGACTGCTTTTGCATGGAGCTTACAGTCTGCGAGGTCACCCGTGATGTAGATGGTGTCCGAGTAATGGTAGATGCAGGAGTAGACACTGAGGAACTGTTCTTTAAATTTGCAACACGCTGAGCAGTGGTGGCGGGTAATGCGGACATCTGCATGGGTGGTAAGACAATAGCAGAAGCACCCTTTTTTGGATCTGTGGATGATAGGGTCTGGTAGGCCCACAGTATTGTCAGAACAGTGGGGAGGCACACACCTTGCCTCTCTTGCGTCCCATCAACAAAGATATCTTGCTTTCACTACGATCCTTCTGGTCTTGCTTCGACTTTTCCTTCTCTGAATCCTTGGACCTCGCGCTTTCCTTGGAAGTGCCATTATCACTCTTATCCCCATGCAAACTTCTCCGCGAACTAGATTTCAACAATGAAGGTAGACCAAGGCTAAGCACGGACGATTTCTTCTGTGAAGAGGCGGGAGTAGTCGGAACAGTACGACTTGATTCTTTGTTTGGAGAGCGGCTTGCCTTAACGTGATGGGCTGCAGAAGCACCAGTGCCTGATGATGATAACGTCGGTGATACGGACATGATAACTGTGTTTGAAGGAGGTATTTGCATGCTCTGAGAGGACGAGCGACGGAAGAATGGTATGGATGATGGCGTAAGACGTTTAGATTGATGACGCCGCAGTGAAGAGGGGCTGAGCGGGGCATTTATGACCAGCGGACAGGGCGGACGTCGTGTGATGGCTGGCACTGGAAGCCGTTCCAGCGCGACTGGGAGCCTTGCCGGATAAGACAACGGGGGACTTCGGATTGCGAGTAGATCCGACAGAAGACATGGATGCGAGGGATGCAGCCGATGCCATCGCATCTGGATGACCAGGAGACCAAGAAGCACCAGGAGCGACGGGAGGAGAAAGTGCTTGCTCCCTAGATCCTGACTTTCGCAATTGTTGTCCAAACGTCTGGACC
>KN835713.1:0-14317 GCA_000827255.1 Suillus luteus UH-Slu-Lm8-n1 | reverse complement strand
TACAGGTCCTAAAGTTTGTTTATAAGCAAGACCGCTTCAATTTTACGGAGGACTTGGTGGCTGACGAGCGGGACTACACGATTTCTGGACCTGTGACTCCCAGAGCAGTTGACGAGCTAATGGCTGCCGGGAATCTTCGCGAGCTTGACGAGTTGCTCCAGAATGCAAGAGACATTGATTATAATTGATATACTTGCTTGTCGTATAGTAACTTGTAAATAATCATCGTTCAACAGTCGTGGTGGGCACGCAAAATCTCCACCTTCTCATTGGTTGGATCATTGTTCCGTATAACTCCGAACTCGTTTCCAAATCGCGAGGTGAACGAGGCGCAAATCGTTTCAATTCGTTAGTCCAATCTGTGTCGATTTACCACAAATTTCCACCTCGATTCGATTCGGTTCGCCTCGGCGGCAACACTAGTCTGGCACTGAGTACTTCCTACACAGGGTAGTGGGGACCCGCAACGTTCATGGCCAAACCTCTATTTATCGCAGAAATCCTCCATGTCATCATCTCTGAACTTGCAGAAGACAAACAATCCCTTGCTCGCCTTGCGCAGACGTCCAAGGCGTTCACAGATCCATGCCTCGACGGCCTATGGCATACCATGGACTCGTTCTTCCCATTTATCTTTCTACTTCCAAGATATGTACGTTCCGTGCTTTTGGGAGAAAAGAGATCAGTGTCGTATCACTGTAAAAAACTTAAATCTCACTGGTCAACACTAACCCAGCGCCTCATGACACTTAGTCGCCCCGGGATTCGCATCCAACGCCTTGGAGAATGGGAGTATTTTGACAAATACGCTCGCCGCGTTCGTGTATACCTTCAGACAGATATCGATGCTTACCAAAAAGCGTATCAAGTGGTCTCTATGATGCGCGAGCAACACCTATTTCCCAATCTACGTGACCTTGACTGGCGCATCATCGGTTCTTATTCCATGGAGCTTTGGTCCCTCTCTCCTTCATTGCAGTCCCTCACTATATTACAACACCCTTTCATTGGCATAACCGAGTTTTTTCTACGTCAGTTAGCACATGATGCTCCTGAGCTCGAATCACTCGAGATCAGATTCAGTTTTCCTGATCGCTCGATTGTAAACACAACCATGGGTCCTGTACCCTTCAACCGCCTCAAATCTGTCACCATTAAAATGCTTGATCTTGCTGTCGTCGACTTCTGTCGTTATTTGTCCTTGCCTTCAGTGACGAGCCTCGCTATTTCACTCAGCTGCTTGGGGAAGGCGTGGCATCCGGGTTCTCTGGCCTTTCGTGGTCTGGAGACATTGACCATCTTGGGGGACCCTGCATCAGCAAGCTTGTTCGTTGAGCATGTTGGTAGCACGCATCTACGCGATGTGTTTTTGGTGCTCAAAAATGAAGACGTTACACTCTCAGACTGTCAAAAACTTCTTACGACCTTGTTCAAGACACATGGGCAGTCGCTACGGTTACTTTACTGCAACATCAATGGACAGAGCATATCCCATCCCTCCATCATAGATCAGCTCGTGAACGAATTTTTGAGCGAATTGCGTCTCTATGTGCGCGGAAGCGGTATGGAGAGGGTCCGGGTCGTCTTACATTCCCTACCGCACCACATTGTAGGGCAACATACAATTATAGTGGCTGATTTCATAAATGCCACATGGACTCAAATGGAGCTATTCCAAAACCAAATCTGACCAAGGTCGGCATCAAGATTTCAATTCAAGTAAGTAAGTCCAACTTAGGATTACATCTCCCTGACAAGTTGATCTAGAACAGCCACAAGCTCCTGCTCCAGGAGATGTTCGTCCGAATTTGATCGGTATTCTTGTGCATCATGTTCAAGCATTGTGTTTCTCCGTGCAATAGATTACTCTCTGAACTTGAGACAAGTTTGGACAAAGTTTGGACGAACAATATGCTGTATACGGGAAAGCAGAATAGAGCATTGATCAATTAATCGTCATGTTTATTCCAGAATCACGTCTGTACATTGTGCTCTACGACATGGTGGGCACCACCTTGGCGCTTTTGGTAAAATAAATATAAGCAAGTCGAGTTAGAGTAACTCCAATCCAACCGTAAGCCTCTCTACTCAGCCTTGTAATCAGGACGCAGCGACCGCACAACCTTGCCTGCACGCCAAATCTCCTGGTCGTCGATCTCCTTCAACTCTTTGGCAAGATCTTGGCGGTAGGTCGAGCGGCCGTTGAATTCGAGAGACTTGCGGGTCTCCGTGCCGTTCCGCACGCTCTCATACAACTGCTCAAAGATAGGCGTGTTGGTCTTCTCGAAGATGGGTGCCCAATCGAGCGCACCACGGCGAGCGGTCGTGGAGCAGGCGTTGTACATGTAGTCCATGCTACGAACTATGAGAGAAAGGATGCGTGACGAGAAAACATACACTTACCCCTTTTGTCCAATCAAAGGGTACAGGGATTGAGTGGCCTCCTCGACGGTTTCATTGAAGGCTTCCGAAGGAGAGTGGCCATTGGCACGGAGCACCTTGTACTGCGCGCAGAACAGACCCTCTGGCAAATCGTCAACTGAAAATAGCTTGCCGTGTGAGAACACTTACGGATGGCGCCCATGAGCACACCACGTTCACCATAGAGATCTGAGTATACCTCCTTTTCGAAGGTGGTCTCGTACATGTACCCTGACCCGACAGCGACACCAATAGCAACGGCCTTCTCCATGGCCTTACCAGTGACGTCCTGGAAGACGGCCACGCTGGAGTTGATGCCACGACCCTCCTTGAAGAGGGTGCGTACGGTACGGCCAGAACCTTTGGGTGCAACTAGGATGACATCAACGTCTTTGGGGGGTATAACCTTCGTGTCTTCCTTGTATACAACAGAGAAACCGTGCGAGAAATAGAGGGTCTTGCCCTTGGTGATCAAAGGTGCAACAGTGGACCATGTTTGTGATTGTGCAGCATCAGAGAGAAGGTTCATGATGATCGTGCCGCGGTTGATGGCTTCTTCGATGGGGAAAAGCGTTTCTCCGGGAACCTAAAGATACATCAATATTACTGCAAACCTGACAAGTCGATGTAAACACACCCAGCCATCCTCCATAGCCTGCTGCCAGCTCTCGCCATCTTTGCGGACACCAACAATGACATTGAGGCCGTTGTCGCGAGCGTTCAAGCCTTGACCGTGGCCCTGGGAACCATAGCCGATGAGAGCCAGGGTATCATTTTTGAAGTAGTCCTGAAGCTTCGCGAGTGGCCAATCGCTCCGCTCGTACACAACCTCCTCGGTGCCAGCAAAGTTGAGCGTCTTTACGCCTCGAGCAGCCTGGGATACTTGGACATCAAAGGTTATTCAGTCATATAAGGTGAATGAAAATTTACCTGCGGGGTGGTTGTGCGCGAGCTGCCTGCCAAAGCCTGGCGAGCGAGCAAAGAGTAGGACGCAATTTGTGCAGGCTTGGCTGCAATTTTTGCACCGGCACGGGGTGCACGGCGAGAAGCAGCGCGGAGGGCTGAGGCTGAGCGGGATACGATAGAGGCCATGGAGAGAAGATGAAAAGGTACTGTTCCTTTTATGATCAAAATTTATAGTCCTAATACATAACCAACCGAGTCATACCAGCCAGCTATCACGTACACGCTGGCAGCCGTGTACTATATTGAGCCACCCAGGCTAACTTCCAGCTTGTACATTATTTCAATTGCGATTTTCGATTATCAGATCACTACTTATGCCACACCTGCATCACCGTAATCAAGCAGGAACGACCACCCGGTCAAGCTAGGGGGGAGTGATGTCTTAACTTGCAGCTACGAACGCCGTATATTGGACACAAGCCTCCACAATCGATCCTCCAACGCCTCGATAGTTGCACGTGGAGTATTCAAGCTACTCATGAAATACGCCACGTTCCCCAGCGTTCTATAATGCACCCCAAAAGGCGCACCTCCAGGGGCTGCGGACGTAGATCCATCATCCAGTGGTAATCGCAAGCTCTGGAGCAGAGTTTGAGCGGAATGCGATGCATAACCTATGCTCCCAAGCCCCATAAGCAATCTGAATAATCAAATATAATAGGGTCGACATTACCTGCATCGTCGTCCTTGAACTTGATAGCAAGCACGGTTCCTAACGCCATCGCTTCATCAACAACATCCAGACAAGATATAGAAGCGATAAACTCCGGATCCCAGAAACTCCACACTCTCGTCGTCGTCGCAGAAGCTCCTTCAGGTGCCCATTTACGCACCGCCGCCACCCAAAGATCACTCTCCACCAACCTACTAACTAAATCAAGCGTCGCATTCGCAACCTGACATCCAACGGCATGCGCCGTATAACTATGTCCATGCAACAATGCGTCCACTTTACTCTCGCTCTTGAACGCCGAAAAGATACGGTCGGACGCGAGTGTCACTGCCAAAGGCAACGTACCACCGGTGAGAATCTTGGCATTCACTGAGATGTCAGGATTGATGCCAAGTATAGGGCCTGCGCTCTCGAATCCTAAGCGGTATAGACCCACGAAAACTTCGTCGAAGATGACTGGAAGAGGTGTAAGGAATAGGGTAGGGTCGCGGACGACATCAACCATGATGCGTTGGAATAATGGATCTACGAAAATCATCCCTCCGGCACCCATGACGATGGGTTCGATAACAAGAGCTGCGAGTTTTCGGGTACCGTCTGCCTGGAGGGTATGGATGTGTTTATCTAGGTATTGCCTGTAGTGTTTTGCAAGCGGGGATTCGAGACGCTGCCCGACATCATAAACATGAGAGAGGGTTTCAAATTCTTCGACTGTCTGCTGATCACCAGTGAGGGGCGACAGAGCAGGTGGAAGGGAAATAGCGACTCGGCCTTGCTGAATAGACACAGTCGGCGGCTCGAACCAATAGCCCTTCGCTTCGTGCCATTCACAAGTATAGACACCCTCCTCACAAGCATCCATAGCCCCAATCGTATCTCCGTGATAACTCCCCCTCAGTCCAACGATCCCCAGGTTCTTCTTCTCCGCCGAACTCAACTCAAGTCCAGAGTTGACGATAAATGATCGTAAAGCCATTTTAAGCGCAACCTCCATCCCAGTAGATCCGTTATCTGAGAAAAATACACGAGAAGCCCAGCCCTTTCCCGGTCCTTGAAGGATACGTTCAGCAAGTTTTAGAGCAGGAAGATGAGTTGCCTGCGGAAACATAACATGACCATAACGTCCTGCCGCGTTGGCGGCAGCCAGTGTCAGCGTCGGATGAGCATGCCCGACAGCTTGCGTCCACCATGAAGCAGACCCGTCCAACTGGGGTTGCAATAACGATTTTGGCTGCGAAGGTGAAGTTCTCCCGGAAGAAGTATCATAAATGCTGAAGAAATCCGACCACGCGCTGTCAATGACCGAAACGTCCTTCTCGGTCTTGACCAACCCGTGTTGTACGAATGGCCACCAGATCGCGTCGAGCGTACGACGAGGCATTGAGTCTAGTTCTTCAATGCGTTTGGCGTGACACTCGTCCAGATGCTCGAGTGCAGTGAAAATATCGCCTTTAAGGGTGTCTGGGACAAGATCCGAATAGTATTTCTCTGTATTCGCGACGTTCTCTGCGGAGTCGAGGCGTGGGGGAGGGGGATCAAGAGCAGTGACATGTGTCCCTCGTTCTGCGAAATACTGCGTGAGATATTCGAAATTCCTGTAGTATTCGTCCCGGAATAAAATGATCGCGTCTACGATGTATCCACGGAGGAGGAGGGACTCGAATGATGAGATGGTTGATGATATGCCGCCGAGTCTGGAGTCTCCAATTAGGATGGTGGGGAGGAAGAGGGGGCGGTAGGTATCTAGTTGGGTTGTGCCGGAGAGCGTTGGGCTGTGGACGCCTAAGCGAATCAGTTAGCATGAAGCATCACAACTTGTTGAAATAGTGCTCACCTCCAGCAGTCTCCACATACATATGACCCGGCCCACTCGCAAGCCTAGCCCGCTTTCTAATGTGCTCTGCGACAGACCCGACAAATGTTTCATCCGAAGGTACAGAAACCTTTAAGTTCCAACATCAGCTCATCACAAGCCACACCAATAACCACCCACTTTGAGTCCACCTTGAGTCTCAGAAGCCATCTTAACAGCAAGATGCGGACTAACAGGATCGCCGTAGCGGAACAAGCAATGAGCATCCACTAGATGCTTTTGTGGCCCCGCATGGCGTTTGATATGTCTACCATACAAAGAAAAACCTCAGCGACGCGTTCTACGCGACAAAAAACACGTACTCGTCATCCGCATCCTGCGGTGCGCCTGTACTCACCGGCTTTAGATAAAAAACGCGGTTGTTGTTAAGAGCTGAGGCGCGAACGAGCGCAGTAGTAATGATAGTTTTTCCAACGTCTGTGTTCGCTCCGAATACTTGGTGGATTCGAAGTTGTTTGTAGAGATGGCTCATTTCATTGAAGCACGACTATACAGCGGATCCGAAATACCACTAAATATTGGAGTGTGAGAAAGGATTGTTTGAGATTAGATAAAGCACTGTACAAGTCTACAAGATGTGCACAACGAGGGGTGTTGCGACTACTAAGCGGAAATACACTATGTACGACTCGGGAGACCCTCACGATCTGCTATATACGTCCGCAATTAAGTGTGAATAGTACGAGCTCGAGGATGGGATATATGTATGCAGAGACCTTACCAGATATCTGGTACGTGTAAAGTATGATCATAACGATGCGGAGCAACTCCGAGTTATATATGATCCCCTTCCTCGCTAATCGCGAAGATACTCCATCGCCCACGGCCCAAGCTCATCCTCAGCGATAGGGATAGTCACCCCACAAGCCGCAAAATGACGTGCAATAGACAACCTGTCGATATCATCCGCCACGCCCACAAACGGCGCATAGCAGACGTGGGGAGAGACGCTGAATGCACCCCTCCGGAGGATACTAGAGTATTCGCCGCGTTCGGAGAAGAGTTCTGTGACGACTGTCATGTATTTTTGACGGGCTTCGCGGGATTCGGGATCGCTCGGGTGAACTATGGGGCGCAAACGAGCTACAGTTCGGCTAGCTTTCATGTCGGATAGGACCGGACGGCCGTCAGGTTCACGACGGATGCCCTTTGGGCAAGAACTGGGGTTGGCTGTGTAGTATGACACCCAACACTCAACGGGATCCTCGAGACGAGGGTTGTTTAACGGTGCAGGTAATTTTGGAAGTGATGAGGGGTGCTCCCAATCAGGAGTCCGCCAGTTGGATAACAAGTAGCGTTGGACTTCGGTCTTTTGGTCTCTGGGTGTTTTGTGTGCTTCTGAGCAGAGGGCTTTGACTTTTGTGAGCGCGCTATAGTTGCCGGGCTGGTGAGCGGCTTTGATGAGGGATTGGACTTGTTTGATGCTCTTGGCGGGCTTGGTCGGTTTGAAAGTGGGTGAGGCTACGACTGTCCAACCGAGTGTTGGAGGGGGGCCATCTGATGAGGTCGCTTGAAAAGCTGAGTCGTCATCTGATTGACCTGTTGCCAATACAGCAGCAAATGAGCGAGCTGCGACGCAATCGGGCAACTGCGCTTGAGGGGAAGCCGGGGTTGTCATGGGGGGAGACAACTGTTGAGAATACGATGGAGTTAAGAAGTCGAGGGAGAGCTGGTGATCGACGGGAGGTTCGATGAGGCGAAGTTCAGATGGTGGATCTGCAGGGGGGTCTAGTTGGAGAGACTTTACAGAAGAATGATAGGAGACGGATTCGATAGGACTTGAGACATCGACTGGAAGGGTATTCTGGTGTCTGAGCTTGTCCTGCAAACGCTCTGATTCTGCACGCGTTGCGTCTAGCTGAGCACGAAGAGTGCATAGCTCTTCACGAGCTTGATTACGCTCAAGGCGATAGCGATCAATATCATCGACGAGGACTCTATTTTCCTCTTTTTGACGGCGAATGCCTTCTGATATGCCTTTGTTAAAGACGTCTTCACGCGTGCGCTTCCTATCTTGGAAGGCGATTTGAAAAGCTGGTTGATGAGAGGAATAGCTCGCATCAGCGACATGCTTCATGTATGAAGAGCAGATATCGCATCCTGAAGGATGAACAATTCCATAGTCGTCAAGGTACTCCCAAGGGGAGAGAAGGGTGGGAACACCGCGATTGTCTCTTATAGAAGCGCGGTATGGCTCGTCATGAGATGACAAGGGAAACATGACTTGTTGTTTTAGAAATAAAATGCGCACCAGGCGATGGTATCTGAGATGTGAGGAGGCTCATTGTGGCGCCAGGCCAGCCCATTGATATGCTGTCCAACACGTGTCTTGCCTCGCGTTCACTGCCAGGCGGGTTATTTGCTAATGTTAGATTTGGATGCTGTAGAGAAACAAAAGTCAACAAACGATTCCTTGTAGTTCATGCCCATAGTCCCTAAGTGCTCGTCAGTAGTCGTAGTCAATGGTCAGTGGTCTGTGTATATGTAGTCATCAGTAAATAAAACAAGGCTGAAACTATGATCATGTGTCAGTGTTGACGTAAGCAAATCAGCACGTGGAGGCGATGATGAAGGGCCACAGCGAACTCAAGCGTTTACTGCGATCACTGCGGCTGCGGTCGACGAGCAAAGCATTGATATACCATTGGACATCCATCACTATACCATCTAATTGACTTGCTATTGACTTGCTAACTACATGTCATTCATAGATACCCTTCAAAATGCCCTTGACCGCATGTTACCACGGAGGTCAAAGACTAGCGCAGTACCAGCAGCAGTTGGGATAGGGAGTGGGCTTGGAATGGTCAACTACGAAGACGACGTGAGTATCTCATCGTTATTTTGTAGCCAAGCAGCGACTGCCAGCATTTTTGTAACTTTGTCCTTGTACCCGCGCTATGCGCTTCTTCTGAGACTTCAACCATTTACGTAATACACCCAACTTCCCTCTATGCCTCTTCATGGATCAGTCTGGGACACTGGTCTTCCTCCTTTTCTTGCCCCTCTTATGGATCGTTTGGCTCGCGGTCATTGACATTTACTTACAACATTTCTATCAATCATGCTGACACCTTTTCTGCCTTTTAGATGATTATAAGCAAGCCTGCCATCATATTTCACATTTCCCAGATATTCTTCAACTTTCTTGCAATGGCTTGCTTTGCAAGCGTGGCCAGCTTTCAAGCAAAGTGGGGCATAGGGCCTTGTAAGTTCATCACCGCCACAGCTCCAACCATATTGATTCAGCTCAATTCCACAGCCGGTCTCACAGGCTTCGCGATCTTCGTGAGCATCTCAGGAATATTCCTAGCCCTATTCCTTCTCTTCGTACCAGTCGTATACGAAAAATACGACAAACTCATCCGCCTAGCCCGCGCCCTCAAAGAAGTACGCGTCGGCTTCATCCTCGTTGGTAGCGGCTGCATCTTCAGCCTCCTCATCGCGTGCGTCTTCATCTTACCACCCCTAATTCCCGTCCTCACTTCAGGCTGTACAGATTTGTCACCACGATCTCAGCGTGGACAGAGGCTGGGTGCAAAAACGCGGATAACGATCCTCATGCAAGCCTTGGCGACGCGTTTAAGAGCGCTCTCCCTGGCTGGTGCAGCACGAAGAAAGCAGGCGCTATATTCTTTTGGTTGGCGTTTGGTACGTTTTCGTGTTTCATTCTACTTCATTCGTTCATCCCACGCTGTCACTCTAGGCTTCTGGCTCGCATCCCTTATCTTGCTTATCATCGACTGGCGCTCCGGAAACCTCACATCACCACCCCGCGACACCCCATTCACGCGTCCCGACGCAGACATCGAAGAAGGTGAAGAAGTAGGGGAAGAAGAAGAAGGACACTCATACCAACCCGTTGCCACCAACAAAGCACCCACATACCCCCACCAATCAACATATGACAACTCCAACGCCTCTGCATCCCCATTCGCAGACTCCAACCGCCTCTCAAGCGCCCCCACCAATACCAGCACAACCTACCTTCCCACCAACACAAACCGTTTCTCAACAGCAGATTCCAGCGCTAATCGCACATCTGCATATTCAACCGCTCCCACTACTACCACCGCTCCCACGAACACGAGCTACGCTACTTCGAGACCTAGCATGGACGCGTATGGCGCGTTTTCAGACCCTGCCCCGAGCGGGTTTGGCGGCGTGTCGGCGTCATATGCGCCCGCTGCCTCAGAGTCTGGGTCTGGGGCGCCGAGGGTGAGTAGGACTATGCAGTATGCGGATCCGTATGCTGCTGTGCGAGCGTCGCTGGCGACGAGCACGGGCACGGGTGCGCCGGCTCCGACGAAATCTAGTTATGAGCCGTATACTGGGTACCGATAGTGTACGCCGTATCGTGGACTGGACTGGTGATATTTATGGATATGGTTGATGTTTACGCGGATACATACCCCGTAACACACTTACAATTGCTCTCCTCGTTAGTGCTTATAATCTAGGCTAGATGTCGTTGGGCTGTGTATTATTCATGGACCATTTGCATTGCATTTCTGTTCGAACTGTATTGAAGCTTTGGGAATTATCTTTACAAGTAGGAGTGACGCGTTTCAAATTAGACCATCCGAAACATGCGCGCATAGAGCACGCATAGAACTAGTGATTATGTACACAGTACCGATCCTATGCCTATGCCTATGGTGAGTAGCGTATCTTCTACGGTCAGTCTATGACGGAGAGAATGAGATCATGCACCTGCCAGAGATGCGCTCACATTCACCTCATCCGCCGTTCCAGTCAATCATGTCTGCTCACCTTTCTCAACAGCAACCGCAAAAGCCCTCTCATTCTCCTCCATGCGTCTCCTCACCAACGCCTGATATGTCCCCCCTTCCAAGTCCGCGTCTTCAGGTGATGACCCAGAACTTGGATCGGATGGGTATCGTCCGTAGATGGGTGTGTGCCCGTATGCAAGTTCGGCTACGGTGATCTGTGTGCGGAGTTAGCGTCCGATGTGACTGGTTGGGAGACAGATGTGGCAAGACGAAAAGAGAAAGACGTACCAGAATGTCGGCTGTAAGCCCCTTGATGGGGGATGCACATGTCCTGAACCGGTGCATCCTATATATGAGTCCGTCGAATGCGTCGAGGCGGACGTCAGATGGGTGCTGCAAAAGGGTTTAGCATGGAATAAGGAGTAAAGGGTGGGAAGTAACAAGACAGCAGCGAGGTTTTTGCCGCAGTAATGTGAAATAGTGATATAATACCAAAACGATGACTCACATACACATCCCCAGCACCATATGGCCAGTCCTCTCCCACATCCACGAGCGGCTCTCCCTTGCTCAACAAGAGACGAGGGTCCAGCATCGCTTCGAGTGGATGATCAAATATCCTGTCGACTTCTGTGAGAGAGGGAGTTAGGGAGCTGAGAACTGGGTGGGAAGAAGTGTTGGGTGGTGTGTTGGAGCTTGCATTCGAAGAGCTGTCCAAAGTCAAGGATGACGGCGACGAAGGGACGAGTGGAAGCGGCGAAGATAAAAGCACGACAACGGGCGTCACCAACAACTGCGATGCAGAGAGAAAAGGCGGGAGTGTCGTGATAAAATGTATGTTGGACGATGTGGGCGGAAGAGGGAGACCGACTTCTTCATTTGCTTCGCGAAGCTGAGTTACATGGAAGCATGAAATTGGCGCGAACTCGTAAACCGCAGCACTTACTGCGGTCCAGACTAAACTCTCGTCTCCCTCGTCTGCTTTCCCGCCAGGTAACGCTGTCTGTCCTGGATGCGCACGCAGTGACTTGGACCGTGTCGTTAATAACACCCTGAGCTCTCCAGCTTGTTCATATAGCAGAACAAGTACAGCTGCAAGTTTGGAGGTCGGTTGTCGAGAACTGCATGTACATTGATGGGTGGTGAGCTTGAAGAAGCATGCGAGGTGACTTACAGGTCAAGTCTATCTAATTGACATGTCCTCAGACGCTCGACGCATGCTCTAGTGTTTGGAGTGAGGCGCTTGAGCACATGGGTTGGAATGTCCCGTAAGCATTTCTCAGAGCCAGGTTGTGTAAACTTTGGGGTGGTAGATGAGAGAGCCATAACGTATGCCGGAGTCACCTTGAAACACAGCGCCACTGCTAGCACTGCCGTCAGCCCAAGTGACAGCGATAGAGTATTAACCTCGAATAACGAAGAGTACATAGTGGTATGAGAATATAAAGAACCATTCTCCACGACTTAATAGTCCCCCCGTAGGTAGACTGTTCCTCCTATTCAAGTGCACGACTTGGAAAGGCTGCGAGCCATGATGTTTTCGTCATGTAGTAAGTTCTCCTAACTTACTACGACTTCTTCTGCGGCACAGGCAATAGAAGACAAGATGCTTTTTCATAACAAGGGATAACATGAGAATCAACGCAACAAAAGACAATGAATAAAACATGCTAGCCCCTCCGTCGACATTGGCTAGTTCCAGAGGGAAGTTTGACTGTCAAGGAATGTTAGGGAGGAAACACTCACCATTCGTTTTTGCCATGGTATTCATCAGCACATTGGAAAATTTGATGCCGTTCGATGTTCTGTGCAACAGGACTTGGGGCTCAAACTGGACCATCGCGGCTGAGTGCTGGTGTTTCCGAGACCACAGCTGTCATTCCGTGCGGTCCTTCGGTCCTATCTTTTAGAGAGTGATGTCAGGCCATGTATCCGTGTGCCTGCCCCAGGGATAAGTACCAAACCACAAAGACCGTTCGATGACAAACAATCCACCCTTAGAATGATTAATGGTCACAGAACCTCCGAGTCCCCCAGGAATTGTCAAGGTGGTTGTCGAGGTCGATGCCTTGGGCTGAGGATGGTGCCGAGAGATCCTGAGGCAGACGGCGATTCCGAATCCCATGATGCGCCTACAGCCAATCACTCCATTATGCTGTAGAATGCTGTGCTGAAAATATTAAGTAATGTAAACAATTTGGGAGCGGAATTTGAAAACCGGGCCGTGTTACCCTTGATGGCATCTGCCGAGAAACCTCGGAGTCAGAGGAGCACAAGGAAATGCACAGTTCACCCGTAAAATGCGCAACGGCCACCTGTAGATGACGAAGCAAAAGGCGAATTCTGGCCTACTGTACCAATGAGAGGCGTATGTCCAGGAACAGGAACCAAGGCAGGGTGCTGTCCGCCGTCGAAGCTGCCCCGGTCGTACAAAGCGAGTTCGCAATCAATAAAATGAAGAGTTTCTTCAGCAGAAGGACGTTCAACAGGCACCTTCGACCAGCAGGAGGTCATAAAACCCCAGTGCTGGTCAGTGATGCGGTCGTCCACTGGACGAGGATGCCTTTTCCGCTCAAAAATCACGTGGTACATCTGGTAGTCACTGGTCAAGTGACACCAGGGCAATTTCCCCGTAAAAACCTGCAGTACAACTTAGCGAGCTATACTGGTAAGAAGGAATGACTTACTTGGAGCATGATGCTACCCAACGAGTATATGTCACTCTGAGTAGTCACAGCAGAGTCTGATTCTTCCGCAGAAAAAAGTTCAGGAGCTGACCACCTCAATGCTCCTGGATGGCAGTCCAACTTTGCAAGGTATGTCATGCCGGGCAACCGTGTCAGAGTGCCCGAGAGGCCGAAATCCGCAAGGTATGCAGTTCCGTCGCTACCGATGAGGACATTATTCTTGTAATTGATCATTAGTATGAAGTCTTAAATAGATGAGAGATCTTACGCCTGTGAGGTCTCCGTGAACGACTGTGTTCAAAAATGTGTTTCCGTCTACATTGACGCTGAACGTATGAACTGAAAGAGACAGTTGGTCTTATTTCGGCGTGTCAATGCGTTCACTCACGATAGTTGAGGCCAGCGGCGATGCCACGGAGCTTGTGCACGAAGCCAATGAGCTTGACTGTACACACTGGGGGCACGCTTGAAGTTCTTACCAGGAGTAGACGATCACGTAGCCCGAGGGTCTCGTTTTTGCTGAGGAACGATGTCAGATTGCCGTTGACTATCCATGGAGCGACCAAAGCTTCAGACGGCCCGAAGTCCTGGGTAGTACCCATAAACTTCAAGATATTAAAATGTTGCAATCTCTTCCAAAGCCCAAGTTCTCTACGCAGCACCTAGTAAGAAGGCATAATGAAATCCATCTGTTATTCAGGTCTTAAAATATTACCTCAGCACTGAAGAATGGTCGAATTGCTTTGACGGCGACCTGCAGGCAAATGGCGCATCAGTAAACATGGAAAGACTACAAGACTGTCACAGACCTCTACATCGCCGCCTAGTCCGTGGTATATACATTTGTAGATATCGCCGTATGCGCCACCAGAAACTGGGTATGGGACGCATCGGGTGATCAGCTTGGTCAAGTCAGGGATAACAACTGAAGGGATCGGCTGAGCAGAGGGATGCTGTGCACCGA
>KN835712.1:0-14364 GCA_000827255.1 Suillus luteus UH-Slu-Lm8-n1 | reverse complement strand
ATACGCTTGTGGTAAGTGAGACAGGATTTGTCTGAGAACATCGTACTCAAAACGCATCACAGCCCTCAAGCGCCCGGAAGTGCCAGAGTCGATGCCAGACTTAAGATGTGACCTAGAAAAAGCCAGTGTCTGGCAACGCTTAGCTCCCGGGGAGCGCCGATACCTTCCAGATGTAGATTGGTTCAAGCCGGTATGAATCTTGGAGTTAGTCCTCGTTTCGTCGCAATGGTCTCCTTTTCAATCATCTCATTCCACCGCGTCTCCCGTACTCCGTTACGAATATGAATATGCCCTTTTATGACTTATGGAATAATAGTTACAATTTACATGACCATACTACAATTGATCCATGCGCCTCACCCCACTAGTAGTTACCTTAGCCCATTGTATAATTCCCCTGATTCCTGAATCGCATACATCTATCACATTCATTTATGACATACCTCCAGGCGGTGGGGGAATTGCAATGGGTAAATGAAAGTCTGATTTGATTGTGGCGGCTGATTTCGGGAGATGGAGTACACCATACGACAAAGTACAAGGTGATTCAGCATCAGATCTTGTGAGTCTGAAGAGTGGAAAGGGTAGATGAATGTAATCCCCAATATAATACAAATCAAGTATATATGAAAAACAGTCCATGAGCTACACGATCAACAACGCAAATGTCCAATGCTAGTATAGACAGACACACACCACACGCTCACTCCCCAACATCCCCCCGTATCCCACACATCTGTTCCTGGAGCACCCTTATCAGCAGGATCACTAACAGGATCGCCAACCCTAATGATACTAGCGCGGCTACGAGATCTTTGCCATGACGTTGACCGGCACAGCCTCCTCGCTGTCTCATATTCAGACTCTTACTCTTCAGCGATAAAAAGACGTGTGCTGGCTCAACGAGCTCATAATCAAGCATCAAGTCCCAAGCGAACAATCGCCGCTTTTTTGATGTCCTCATCTGAAGCAGGTGCGATGCTGGGAAGAGGCAGGCGCCCTGTTCTGGATCTCTGCCAGGTCCTTCACGAGTTGTCATGCATAAGGTATGCAGGAGTGGACGAACAGTCGTCCTTGATGGTTTCACTTCCATGACACGACTCGCACGATATCCTATCCTCGAGAACCTCTTCCAGGTCTTGAAACTTGGCAAGCAACCTGACCTTACTAGGAATCGAACGAACAGTAGTGATCGCGAAGATATTGAGGCGTATTCCAGGGAGGGAATAAGCTTTTGATCGTAGGCGGCCTTTGCTGCATCTAGGGAGAGGGCTCCCTAAAGTTTAAACCATGCCAATCAATTGTAACACTTTCGATCTTGCGTGTCCGACCAGCGTTGAGAAACATCAGCATCGTACATATTAATTCCCTGTGATGTCCTCGGCTTGAACAGCGAAAAGACACTTGCCTCCTCCCTCACGAGCAAGGCGTTCACACATGTCAGATGAGACATGTTCACCAATCCCAAGAGTACTAGTAAACACCCTCAGTTGTGCGTTGGCCTTAAAGCCTTGCACAGCCTTGGAGACAACCGTGAATGAATGGGTCAAGGTTTGCGGAAGCCTAGTTTATCGTCAGATCGAGAGTTGTAGTCACAAAAGAAATTCAGATACCTGGACTTGTGGCGAGAAAATAAATATTCGGGCAATAGTCTGCATCGCATCGACAAAATATTATTCTGCTGTGGAAGAGAAGCGAAAAGGGAAACAGTAGTGATGCAAAAAAATCCTCACCATCTTGAAATCTGGGGCCCGTCACGATCACGGTTTTCAAACTAATATAAGAATGACGGCAGGATCTAGTATAGTGGGTAAAGAAGCGGCAACTTGAAAAGCTGCGGCGCAGGGAGAGGATCTGTAAATAACGCCACCGCATTGAGGGAGTGCCCCAAGATCTGACGGAACGCACTTTGCATAACGTTTCCAAATTACGAGAATACGTTATTCACGACTAGAGTAGGCCAGCATGGTCACTGTCCGCATGTCTGTGGCTGTCCAGGGGCGGTACCACTATGGGGGTGTGGCTGCGGCATAGATGTCACGGCATACGAGTCGTCACTGGCACATCACGTCAGTATTAGCCTAGCGAGTAATTCTATCGCGCTGTCAGATCAAAAAGAAGCCAAGGGGAAATACAATTGGTTCTAGGTACCCGAGTTCTTTCGTAAGTCCACAGTTTCATTGTTGGTGGCGTTCCCCGAACGACTATCTTCATTCGGGTATGGTACTAGAGCGTCCGGTAAGTAAGAGGGAACGCAGGGTGCCTGCGTCAACGTAAAGCGGCCTTAGACTTTTACGTTCGATCGTTGATAAACTTTCCAGCAACACTAGCCCTGAGTTTGATGTACCCTGGAACGGGTTTTGAACTATGCGGGCTCGCTACCCAGCTGGCGAGTTGACTTTTTCAGGGTGTCTGCAAAATATCTGACAACAATCTGCAGGAGTTTGGGGTAGTCAGTTTTGCAGAGCAGAATTCGCACTATCGAGTACTCACATAGCAACTATTGCGAGGGATGAGTCTATGCGCGCTTCCCTGCAGGTTATTTGTTATGCGTCACCTATGTTTCTGCTCTACCTTGCATGGCAAGCATCGAAAAAGTCACAAGCCAAGCCACCACGCAGGAAGTAGATCGAAGAATATAATCACTGTGATCACAATGTCAGGGGGTAGGGCAGCAGATTCAACAGAGCGCACCTCGTAGTACTGCACGGCTTTGCCAACTGGCGCACCGAATAACATTTCCATGTACCACTGGCTGACAGAAGAGCTGGGACCTGTGGGTCATGTACGTGTGGCCAACTAATGCTAGTAGATCTGCGAGACAAGAACCAGAGTGATGGAACACCCGATGATCATACTCTATGTGACGGTCGAGTCTGTAGGTGCGTTCGGTTTGATTTAAAGTTTGAACAATACTAGACTGATTTGGTTGACCCCTTTTGAAACCAAGTTCGGGAATATTATGTAAAGAATCAACTATGACTATTAAACCGGCGGCTCGGCAGCACTGGCTAGTGCGCACTGCTCAGCGGAGCGCTCAACGATAATCGATAACGATGACCATGGCAGTGTTGAAAAACCTCGATTCCTACGGACAAGCAACTTCAAATTCATAGAAGAACGTGATGCCATGTGGACTCTACCTGTTTTCTGTAGTTTCAGTGTCGCGATTGGCTTCGCAGCTGCAGCTGTGCTATCGTGCACGATGCCTGCGTGGTGTGTTCCTGTGCGGTGTACTTTGTAAGAACAAAAGAGTTTACGACATGCCGCCCCGATCAAAACACCATGTGCTGCTCCGAGATCGACCACATCATTGAAACGTTCTCATCATGATCAGTCTACACACAAATGTTAGCTGTGTTAACTATCACCTTGCAATGAGCACTAAGCACATGTCCATTTTGCTAACTCTCCTTCAAAGTCGACTGCGAAGAATTCACCGAGTCATAGCAAAACTCGACCCGGCTACTCGGCCACAAAATGAACCCGCGAACCGGAACCTCCACAAACAAGCAACTTTTCAACATTTGTCACCGCAACTTCCATCGACGACTTCGC
The DNA here is from genome assembly GCA_000827255.1 of Suillus luteus UH-Slu-Lm8-n1. Taxonomy (NCBI): domain Eukaryota; kingdom Fungi; phylum Basidiomycota; class Agaricomycetes; order Boletales; family Suillaceae; genus Suillus; species Suillus luteus. The sequence goes on along the minus strand of KN835712.1, from coordinate 10,806 downwards.
CAACTTTCTGGTATCTTGTAGAACGACCCAATATCAAGACAAGTCACGTTTGGATCCTTCCGAGATGCCCATTTGCTTATACACCATCCTCCCAACTTGCACCGATAGAAGCCTGAGGTCACCTTTGCACTGCCCGACGTGCTTTCAAGCAGCTAGTAAGCTTAGCCACTCCCTTCACTGCCGCCACGCGGAACCGGACACTTTCATCATGCGATTTAAGATTAATGACCTTTAAAAAGACATGTATATAATCATCATCAATCGCGGGTCACCGCCTCAACATCACAAAAAATTCCTCGATGTCTTCATCTCGCGCGAGTAGTCAATCACTCGGAGGTCTTCAACGCGGCAAAGCGTGCATTTCATGCAGACGTCGTAAAGTCGTACGTACATCTAACCCGTTTTATCTGAATCTTGCTTACTTGTATCGTAAGAGATGCGATGGTGTTAAACCAACTTGTGGTCAATGCACCCGCGGTAACAGGCTCGACGACTGTGAATACACCGATGGAGAGGGTCGGTCTCGCACTTCCATGCTCGAACAACAAGTTGCAAGTCTTCAGGCTCGCATACAAGAGTTCGAGTATCCAGAACTCACTACCCCTGCGGTCGCGCTACACCAGCCTTACTCATCATCTGACGTCTCCCAAAGTTCCTCTGTCCCATTCGGCTTCCAACCTTCCTATATCTCTGCCTCAATATCATCTGCATCAAGTTCTGAAGCATGCAAGTCTTTTCATGTCCATCATCACGCTTTCTCATCATATTCAGCAGCATCGAGTCCCACCATTCCATTCACATGGGGCGACTTCAGCCCAAGCAGCTGGTGGGCCAAAGAAGAACCTCCAACTCAAATCATATTAGAATCGTAAGCAACAATCCCTGCACATAGTCTGCTCATAGTAATCATTGAAACCAGTTTGGACAACATCCTGCCTTATGCGGACGAACTTGGCTTTTTCCTGCACATCCCGCGCCTATGCAACACGCTCGTGACGGCTTCTTCCCGCGGTATTCCCATCGCATTGCAAAACGCCATTGTTCTGTTATGTCTCCACACCACAGAAACGAAGCAGCCCGCCTTTGAGCAGACAGTGTTATCGAGATGTCTGCGCCAACTACTTGATATCCTCCCATCCTGCAGCTCAGGCACTCGCGATCTGCTGAATGTCCTACAAACAGAAGTCCTGCTTGCGTACTACTTGTTCCGGGTTGGACGCGCAGTCGAGGCCAAGTACCATTCAAGCGCTGCGGCCGGCCTTGTTCTGGCATTCCGACTTCATTCTTCGCCTCCTGAAGGGGAATCAAGTACACCTTCAGATATGCGATTCGATATTTTCAGGACGACTTTTCCAAGTCCAGTTGACGATATCGAGCAGACAGAAACCATACACGCATTCTGGAACGTCTTTGCCCGGGATAAGAGTATGTCTGCTGTGTTGGGTGTTCCGCCTAGCATCGGTAGATCCATTAGGGTATCTGTCCCTTGGCCTGGACAAATGCAGGAAGTCAGCTTGTCTAACCAAGACACCCACTTCACGAAGCGCAGACAGGGAATCGGGCCTCAAGCAGACACCATACGCCAATTCCTCATCCACGGACAGAGTGAAAAAGGAGATTCCGACTCGGCGCTTGCTTTCCACGCAAAAGCAGCTGTGCTCCTTGATGAGGTGAACTATTTAGTCGAGTCATACACCATAGGTGAGTAAAACCAACACGATCACGATCATGTTCATGTTCATCTCCCATCCCTGCATTTCCACTCCAGATCCCCGAATCCAAGAAACACGGTCATTCCGAGCACAATTCATGTCACTCGATACACTCATACAACACATGCAAGCATCAATATCAATATCCATTCCGGCCAATTCGTCTCTGACAAACGAGGCATCACCATCATCGTCCTCTCAATCCCTTCTCACTCTTACGAGTCCTCCCTCGCCTCGTCTTGTGTCTCGTCATTCGGTATACATACAATCCCTTCTATCCCTCGCTACCATCCGCCTTCACACCCCCTTTCACGACTCCTATCTATCATCGCATGCTGAAATTGTGAGAGCGGCTGTGCGCATTGCGCGTGCGCTGCAATGCGTGAATGTGGATACGGTGCGGTATTTTGATCTTGATATCGTGAGTTATCACAACATCCCCTTCGATATCCAATTCTTGACAGATGGTTCTGGTGACTAGATTATATGGATCAATGCCTCTTTCGTGATCCATGCCGAAATCACTCGTTTACGCGCCTTGACAGCCTGGCCGACTCAGTTCCCTGTACACGGTCACGGTCACGGTGAAGGACTTGAACTTGTCCATGACTTGAGAACCGTGTTAGGTGTGTTGAGAGATATCGCGGATCGTTGCCCTGTGCTTGGTACGTCTCTTTTTTCGTTTCTTGGAGGGCGTGTCGTTGATGGGAGTCACGTATAACAGCACTCCGGACAAAATTAGAGGCTGTATTGCCCCGGCTTGAGTGCCTCGGTACTCTATGTGACTGATTTCCTGATTTCTTCGATAGCATTGTTTTTGAACATTTACATTTTGTTTTCAAATATATATGGACATGGACATTTCCCATTCTGCATTCTGTTCTTGATCCAATACATCGTGTACACCACGACCCGCGAACTTTTTTTTCTTTTTGCGTTGCTTATAATTCAACATTGTACCATCACATTACGCATCTGCTACACCCACCAACGGTTGAATAGCTAGGTTGATATGATGAGCTTAACCATCCGACCCCAAATCCAAATTTAAATTCAAAATGGAAGGGTACACACCACCCGGAGAGATCCTCCCCCGACTCCCATTCCCATTCTCAAGAGCTCTATAGTAGTTGTGGTATGGTCATATAAATTGTTGCAACTATTATTCCACAAGTAATAAAAGGGCACATTCATATTCGTAACGGAGTACGGGAGACGCGGTGGAATGAAGTGATTGAAATAGAGACCATTGCGACGAATCAAGTGGTACCAACTCGAGAATTCATACTGGCTTGAACCAATCTACGTCTGAAACGCGTGGGCTCTCCCAGGAAGCCAATCGTTGCAAGACTTTTGCTGGCTCTTGGCCACATCGTAAGTCTGGCATTGATTTTGGCAATTCCGAGCGCTTGAGGGCTGTGATGCATTTTAAGTACGATATTCTCAGACAAATCCTGTCTCACTTACCACAAGAGTATGCATCGAAGAACTCCGATGTGCCGCATGGATTCAAGAATAATTGATGGCATGAAACCTCGCGGAACCCGTACCGCGACGACGGGGAGGGATTCAGCAGCTATAGCGGCAAAGATAAATAAGAGTGTTGGAAAAAGAACGATAAGAACTTACACCACATATCAAATCACCTAAATTACCCTTGAGATTTTGAAAGGATGAGAACTGCCTGTGCGTTCCACCATTGCTGGTGCACCCAGCAGCATAGGTCAATGTATGCCTCTGTGTTTTAAATAGCGCCTGAAAAGATTGTATCAGCAAGATAGCAGCAAAAGGAAGATGCAAAACGCGCCATATGATTGGGTGAAACAAGCTGGTACAAAACACAGCCTAATGCCCCAGGGGAAAAGGACGGTCTCGTCATTCTAATGCTTCGAAAATACCAGGTGGCTGAATATATTGGTGACTGTTCCTCGGTTGATGTGTCTGTCGGCCTCGGTGGCGTCTTTGCCTGAGGGGCAAAGCTTGATTCGGACCTAGCGGACCTCACGGATCTTCCTGGCGAAATGTGCCAGGAGAAAACTTTAGCAATTTGTCTTTGGCCCCCATGGTGAGTCGCAGGACACGGCATCGGTGATGCAAGACGTTGATATACACTAAGTTCGTTCAAAATCGAGAATGTTGTAGACTTGTGCTTCAGATCGTGTTTTTGAAACACCTTGATGCACATCAGATGATTTGACGGTATGTCTTGCGCTGCCACTGCTTTGGCATAGCCGCCCACCGCCAAAGTGCGCAAAACGCGCAAGGGGCCATGGACGAATGACGCTTGAGGCGCCTCAGTAGTATGGGTAGACATCATGTAGGCTGTGTAGTGGGTCCTGAAGAGGATGAAGGAGAGATCAACTTTCGAGTGACGTTATGATGAGAGTGAGTGAGAAGGAACAATAAGGTCAATGAGCAATTCGATGGGCCATTTAAACGTCTCCTGTGGAATGTCCACAGCCAAACAATGAGTTGTGGACGTGTGGATTGTTCCACAACACCCAATGGCAACCAAATAATGCCACTGTCAATCACGACGGGGGAGATCGTCGAGGCGTACACTGTGGAACAATTATGATGCGAGACGTAAGCTGCCTCGACGTGACTATCAATGATTGCAAGGACTTACGCCCGCCTGTATATCTATGAGCTTATGGCAGAAGAGTCAGCAGCGAATCATTGGAAGGCGAGTTTCGTCTGTCGTATCACGCTTCGATTTTTGACCTCGTAAGCTAGAAATACGGCCATGCTGCCTTCGACTCTTCGCACTCACATCTTGCGTGTTGTGGTATAAGCCCCTTGTCAGCATGCAGCCGCCAACGCCAAAAAAGGAGGATGTTCCTAGCGAGGACGGCTTCATCAACCGATGTTTCTCATTTACAATCAGGCGGGATAAGTGGGGAATACCGAGTATGATCATTGGGAATTTCATTCAAGTGCTGACGGGAATGCTGGAGGTTGGAGGTTATTGTGCAGAGAAGCAACGGGTTTATCTTGTAAGTCATGATAAATCACGAGTTTCGGTTGAGAAGGGCTACTGGTGCACTGACCAACAGATTCTTCCATGCTCGATTCTCCAAGCGTCAGAGGTTCTCTCCCGGCAGATGCGTGCAGCAGGAAGTGAGAAGGTACGAGTTTGGAGGGGAATCAAATTCGACGCAGACGCTACATGTAAGTTGATTTGTTTGACGATGCCATGGGTAAATTCCGTCTACCCGCCCTACTCTTCGGATCCCCAAGATTTGATGAACCAAGACCCCTTCAATGTTTCGCGGATGGCGTACTCCGAGTCCATCTGCCGAAATTTTCTCGATCCAACTCCGGACGATTGCACTTTCAACACACCTAGGATTCCCCAGCGATTCTCCAGACTTCCATCCCACCCTCGCCTCCAATGCCCACCACATCCCCAACCCAATCTACCGCAATCACCTTCATCCTATCCCATACTTTGAAACTGGTCACAGCGCCCTTCGTGCTCCGCAGGTCCCACAACCGCGCAACGCCATCATAGCTTCCGGTGACAACCTGATGCTTCCCATTTTCAAATGTGGCAATGCAGGATGGAGTCGCGGGGTGCATCATAACGCCTGTGGAGGATGAGAGGGACGAAACACGGAGGTCGAAGATGGACATGGTGCGGTCTGTGGATGCAGCGAGGAGGACATTCCCATCGGGGGTTTCAGCGATATCGAGTATCGGACGCTCAGGGACGTTCTGATGCGGAAAAATGTTTTTAGTTTGGTTTAAGACAATGCGAAATAAGACTCACAATGGTGTTTATACACACACCACTCTCGACATCCCAGGTTCGCACTGTTGAGTCAAAACCACAGCTGTACGCCTTACCTTTTGCACTCCTTGTACTACTGAGTAGTATGAGGGTGAGCTGCAGCCCTACTAAGCAATGTCTGTACATTGAAAAACTTATCGCATGCATGGGCAGCAGTATGCTCGCCCGCTTGCGCCATGCTGCCCTTCGCGCTGTTCACAATTCCCGGGAGGGAAGCCTTGGCCTCCATCGATGCATCGATGTCGTTGACGATGCGGACATGGATTTGGCCAAATTGTCCCCTGCTATCCTTACCGCGGTTTGTCCGGAACCAGTTGCAGTATCTACCGATGACGATGATGATCCTGACTGTGTCTTCCATGGTGACCGTGACTTGTGCTATCTCGAATTGATCACCTTGTAATAGGCTTGTACCAACAAGGTCACTATCGCGGTGACAGACAAAAGGTTCAAGTCCAAGTCCGGAGCTTGCCGAACGGTGCTCGTGATCAGTGCTTCTTCGACTGTCCTCCCATCACTAGCTCTATAGTAATACCAGGTAGTCCACATCGATCCCATACCATGACTGTATAATACATACCTCAACATCAACAGCGACGGCGGGCAAGGGCAAAAATTATCGTCGAAGAAAAGTATCGCACTCGCCGATCGATTTGTGCGTCCGACTCTAGTCTCTGTGACGTTCGTACCTAACCAGCAAATAGGTTTTAGATGATCGAAGTATAGAGTGTTCGATGTCTGGAGGCTGCGCATGTAAGTTTGCTGATATTTCGTTATCGCACATTAGTCCAAGTCGCTCGACGCTTAGAATTCTCCAAGCCAGTATCTGGTCCGTAGATTCTCGTGCGGCAAAGAATGCTTTACAACTTCAAGCTTCAAGTTCGCCCGTAACTTAGGTTGGACTGGATGGAATTATAGAGGTCACAGGGACTGATATACCGAGCAGTTGTGATTTTGATTCTTGATATCAAGTTTCTACAGTGCTTTCCAATCTCACGAGATTCGACCCACATTTCAATTTCAACACTCGAATTCGAATGAGCCATTGACACAAAGAAATGAAGGTTGGATGCAGAGAGGCCGAGCAGTTCCCTGCAATTGCATCCTAGTCCTCTTCCTCTCATTCAGTCGTCATCCCACCAAACAATAATCATCGCAGATGTTCTAAGGAGGACATCAGATGGGCTCAGCGTCGCACTAGGTCAACCTGGTATGTCTACGCCCAGCATTCTCCTTATACGAACTGAAGCGTTGAAGAGTCGTCTCTCGCATTGCTTGTTGCTTTGTTCGTCCCAGGCACTCCTTCGTTTATTCATTTCCATCTGTGCTTCAATTTTTGCATGTTCTTCCACCCCTCACATGTAGTATATCCTTGCAACCACTCTCGTGGTACTCTTGTGGTTACCATGTACATGTTGTACTGTGCGCAATGAACCACGCTCCTTCCTATTGACCCAGTTCTCGCAACACTTCAACCCGTATGTGCTGCGTGCAACTGAATCCAAACGACCCCGCAATATTGAAACACGCCTCCGCTGCGGTTGCAGTCTTCTCTTTCTTCAATTCACTTTGGGAGGCGTACTGAACACACTTCTCTCTCCATGGCCAGCTGTTTTCACTTGCCGGCATCTCAAATTTAAGCACTATGATCGTTCCATCTCAAAAATGTCACCCACTTACAAAGCGTTCGCTCGAACTACCACAAACTCAATGGCAATGGTACGTATACATACTGTAGACGAAACTCAGTATAGTGTCCCTGACATCTCCCACAAATCAAGTTTCCGGAACAAAATCATCATAATCAAGAGCTACAAGGATCAAATTGATTAATAGTGAAGAATTGGAAAGGTCAGAGACTCACTCGTAGCACTGCTGCCAGCGTGTCCCATGTGCCATGCGGCTCAAATCCAGCTCTAGACCTCCTCTTGGTAACACTAATTCAGTCCAGGAATTATAAAATGATTTTCGGGAAGCGGGTGGTACCCAGAATAAGAGCCGACGATTGGGTCCCATCATCCATCCATCGTCTTCTGGAACAGCGACCGTCAACCTGCGGTCATTATGACGAACACCTGCGAGTAGTTCAGTGGTGTTACACAGTGCATGAGTCGAGTTTGATGAGAAGGAAATGAAGTCATCGTTCGCATTGTTGTGTATGGGAATGGACGCTGTTAGATGTGGGATGCAACTGCCATGTGGGGAGGATGATGAACCGTCTTCTTCAACGTGATTGTGCAACGACTTCCCAATCGCTGCAGACCAAACTCGGACAGTCCCATCCCAATGTGAAAAAGAAATGATACGAGTCCCGTCCGGAGAGAACGAGACTGAGCTGACCCAATGCGTGTGCCCTCTTAAGGGTTGACCGATTGGCTGCCCTGTCGCTGCATCCCACAGTTGGACTGTCTTATCGAATGAACCAGACACGACACGAGTCCCATCCCGCGAGAACGAGACTGAACTGACCCAATCAGTGTGCCCCTCCAAGGGCTCACCCAATGGCTTCCCCGTTCCTACATCCCACAGCCGGATAGTCCGATCACGTGAACCAGAAACGATGCGAGTCCCATCCGGAGAGAATGAGATTGAGCTAATTGTATCAGTGTGCCCCACCAAGGGCTCACCGACTGGTTGCCTTGTCGCTGCATCCCAGAGCCGGATAGTGTTGTCTGGAAAACAAGTTGCAATGCAGGTTCCGTTTGGCGAGAACGAGACTGATTTAGCACCACCAGTGTGCCCACGCAAGGGCTCACCAACTGGCTGCCCCGTTCCTACATCCCACAGCCTGACAGTTTCATCGTCCGAACCAGAAACGAGGCGAGTGCCATCCGATGAGAACGAGACGGAGTTCACCCTACCAGTGTGCCCGCGAAAAGGCTTACCCACTAACTGCCTCATCCCCACATCCCACAGCCGGACAGTATTATCTGCAGAACAAGTTGCGATGCGAGTCCCATCCGGAGAGAACGAGATTGAGTAGACCACTGCAGTGTGCCCCTGTAAGGGCTCACCAACTGGCTGCCCTGTCACTGCATCCAACAGCTGGATAGTGTCATCCTCAGAAACAGTCGCGAAGTGGGTCCCATCTGGCGATAGTGAGACTGAGAAAATCGAATTAGTGAGCCCTCGCGAGGACTCACCGACTGGCTTCCCTGTAGCTGCATCCCACACTCGGACAGTGTGATCTTCCGAACCAGAAACGATGCGAGTCCCATCCGGAGAGAACGAGACTGAGTTGACGGGACCAGTGTGTCCCAGCAAGGGCTCACCGACTGGCTGTCCTGTTGCTGCATCCCACAACTGCACAATCCCATAGAACGAACCTGTCACGATGCGACTTCCATCCGGCGAGAACGAAACTGAACTACGAACGTGTACCTGCAAGGGCTCACAGACAGGCTTCCCCATCGCTACATCCCACAACAGAACCCCATCCCGCGAACCAGATGCGATGCGAGTCCCATCCGGAGAGAACGAGATTGATGTGACGATACTAGTATGCCCCAGCAAGGGCTCACCGGCTGGCTGCCCCGTCGCCACATCCCACAACCGGACAGTCTTATCATCTGAACCAGAAATGATGCGAGTCTCATCCGGGGAGAACGACACCGAGTTAACACTATCAGTGTGCCCCCGTAAGGGTTCACCAACTGGCTGCCGCGTTACTGCATTCCACAGCCGCACTGTCTTATCGTCCGAGCCTGTCACGATGCGAGATCCGCTCGGCGAGAACGCGACCGAGGTAACGAAAGAAGTATGCCCCAGCAAGGGTTCGCCAATGGGCTGCCGCGTTGCTACATCCCACAACCGCACAGTCTTATCGTACGAGCCAGACACGATGCGTGTCCCATCCGGCGAGAAAGAAACCGAGGTAACTGAAAAAGTGTGCCCCAGCAAGGGCTCGCCTACTGGCTGCCCAGTCGCTGCATCCCATAGCCGCACAGTGCAATCATCCGATCCGGTCGCAATGCGAGTCCCATCCGGCGAGAACGCGACTGAGTTAACCTCGTCGGTGTGTCCGCTGATTACAGTCTGAACAGCCGTCCAGTTGATATCACGTCCAGATGCCACACGAAGGCAGTTTGGAAACCGTGCAGAAAACGTTTTGGATAGTGCTGAATTGACGGGCGAGAATGGTAGTGCTGATACATAGAGATGAGGTGTGCTGTGCAAGATAGAGCCGCCGAAGATTTGGATAAATCTCTGCACATCCATTGCAGCGGACGAGGCACTTTCGCATCCAGTGTGACCCTGCAATTGCGATTGTGCGTGAGTGAGTATAAATTCCGAGCACAATAAGCATGTGCTCACCTTCAACCACTTGGCAACAAGCGGAAGGGCGGGGACTGCACCGCTAAGTGCATTGATAAGGCCGAGCACCTCGAGCCAGAAGAACAGTCGCTGATTGTCGAAGAATGAGCTCATTTCTTTGGCGAGCTCTGGATCGAAGCGAGTTGCTTGTACGTGGGCAGGCCAAAACCGGCAGGCATAGGATAGTTGTGGGGAGATGCATCTGTTGACTCGTTCTTGTAGCCCGGGATCTTCGGAATTGGGGAGATACGATGATTTTAAATCGCAGATATTGAAGAAAAGTTCATGTTGCATCACTCGAAGTGATGCAAAAGCAAGGTCTCGTTGTACTTTTAACACGTCGACGAAAAACTCTCCGCTGTGTGATTGATCTGTCAGGAAATCGCGGAAAGATGCATGCAGGGGTCGGATCGGGGTGGATGAGTTGGTGGTCCCGCTGAGGAGGGATCCCATATGGTCTACCATGACCTCCACTTCATAACGATCACTTTCGAAATGGCTTCGCATGGCATTCAGGGAGTTCAATGAGAGGGGTTCTGCTGTGCCAAGAATTTGACCCATCACGGAACGAAACGTCGCTAGCTGTGTTTGTTGAACCCCGGAATTTGTGTGTTTATCCTTTCGCATGATCTCTGTAAGAATGAAGTCATACATATCGTACAACAAGTGCTCCCGTTCAACAGGATCGCGGGACAATAAAACACCGAGGGACTGTTTGGAAGATAAGCCGGGAGGGGGTGCTTCAATGGATTCGCAAGCAAGACGTGCCCACTCGAAAAGGCCGTCAGCTTTCTTGGCGAGGGCTGTAAACTCATTACCCCCCAAATGCGACACCCCTTCTAGCTTCTTCGACATGTAAGCGTAGATATCGCGCTCCGCAACTTCTGGTGGAATGTCATCCATGGAAATCCTTCGGATGTGTTGAGCGCCTGCAAACGCATTCTGAATGTCGCGAAGCGGGCGAGAGGTGACGATGAACCGAAAGTT
>KN835711.1:0-14395 GCA_000827255.1 Suillus luteus UH-Slu-Lm8-n1 | reverse complement strand
CAAGGTTTGGTCTGTATGTGACTAATAACTCTGCCTCACAGATCCTCCATGATGCACACCGACGAAAACTCTGCTGCATTAGCTGAGTCTGCGCGAGTCCTCCGCTCTCGCAGCAATAGCCAAGTCCCCATATCGCGCCTTCCAGATGAGATTCTCTTGATTATCTTCAAATACTTTGAAGAAAACACTCGTCGAGTCTCTGCACTTGGCGCTTATAATGGTGTCCCTGCATGTTTAGCAGTCACACACGTCAGCAGACACTGGCGCCGGGTTGCTCTCGAGCGCCCGACTCTTTGGAGATTCGTCGGTTCTACCTCTATTTCTTGGCTAGATATTATGCTTGAGAGGTCGCAGAAAGCTCCTTTGGTTGTCAAATATCGCAAGGGAACGCCCGAGTCCATACTGGTGAAAACCTTGGAGAAAATCCTTTTACACCTGCCTCGGATCAAATACCTCGAATTTTACGCGATGTTTTTTTCACTTAATTCCGATCGCATTATGGAACTGTTATCATCTCAGCCCGCACCAATGCTCGAAACATTGAAAATCGGGTTCGAGGAGATGATTCCTACAACGGAGTCCACAACAAACACCATCTTCCAAGGAGAAGCACCCTTACTTCGGTCCCTCCAGGTCTTCGGTTGGGGCCGCAGATGGCCATCGTGCACCTTCGATGGTATTCGAACTCTACAAGTAGAGGGGATGCAATTGTCGGACCTCCTTACAGCTCTGCAATGTATGCCCTCCCTAGAGCAGCTTACGTTCATGGGTGGCATGCTACAATCCGACCGACCAATACCCATCAACTCTAAAGTGACACTTGCTCGGTTGAAAAATATAACGCTAGGCGACAACTGGTCCAAAGATGCTCAAGCCGTGTCTCTCTTCAGACATCTGGCCCTTCCCGTTGACGTCAATATTGTTATATGGCACTTATCCAGCAAAGGGCTTCAACCTATTGCCGATTTACTTTCGGTCATGGATAAGCGCTCTTGTGGATCCACTCCCGTCTTTCGGTCGATGTGTGCCATTAAATTTTCTCCATGGTCAATTGGTTATTCTGTCGAATTTAGCACATCGACAACATTCAATCGTCAAGATGATAATGTACGACTCACGATCCACTTTGACTGCTATTTATACGTAGTCGACGAGCCAGGCGCCACCAGGGCTGATCCTCAAGAGGTTGTCTTCGAGATGTGTAATATCATCGCGGAACGTAGACGTCAAACCTTCTTTGCTGGGCAGTTCGAATCCATCTATTTGCATGGGAAGCCAGGCTTTATTAGAGGCTTAACCGATGCGCTCCGGATTGTTGAAGGGTCACCAAAAGTGCCGTATCCTTCGCTCCGTGTTCTGCTGCTGGGAGATATACGGTTCGAAGGTGATGAACTTCAAGACCTTGTGGATGTCTTGAGAATGCGAGTCCAAAAAGACGTCCCCGTCCAAGAACTCAGCATCGAGGGATGCACTAATTTATCAGCTGATCAGGTGGATCTTTGTCGGGAAGTGGTTGAAGTTGTGTCTAGAATCTGAACTTGACTATTGATTGTCTTGACTGTCTTGTTTCCTTAGTAGACTTATATTTGATAGCTTGTACATACTTGTATTCCTATCGTGAAGTGCTGTATCTGATATACTGGTCATTAGCATGCCCATCCAGTGTGTGTCCATCCAAGCAAGTAGTTTCTCTTAGCGTCTGAGACACAAATGACCTTTGTACGAGTGCGGTTAGTAAGTCGCGCGCGTGCGCAGATGTTCAACTTGAATGGACTCATTGTATACGTAATAAGACTTGTATTATGTGATGCTACATGCTACTATGACTGCGAGTCTCCGTCTGGGTTCAACGTTCAACCACCACCTGACGTGACAATACGGAAGGTCAACGAAGCAAGATTCAAGCGACAAGAGTTTACCCACATCAACGCCAATGGCCTAACTTCATTTCCATGTTCAATGCGGTACGCGGACTGAATAATATCTGTTGTGAATGATATTGATCATTTATCGCAATCACCGAACACAAGAATGATCGATGGCCCCTTGGTTCTTTCAAGTTCCAAGACAATAAAATTTCCACGACATCTTTTTCAGATAGCTCGCCAAACAGGAAGAGGTAGTGTCGAAGAGGCCGAACTGACACATCAAACTTATCTACACCGAGCTCGACCACAAGGCGTTCCTGGTCCGTTGGATATTGGCGTTGTGCAGCGGTGACTAACTTCGGAATATCATCATTCCCTTGAAATGACATCTTTCTGTCTTCTAGGGCAGCTAACAAACGGAGACTACGTTTCACGTGGTGCGGTGTCGATGAGCCTGGATAGATTGTGAGTGGAAATGAAGTCTTTGAACATCGAAAAGACTTGCCGACAGCTGCCTTGAGGAATTTACAACTCAATCTATGATGACTACGCCAGGATTCACGCTGGCACCGCTTTGAGCAGTACCATACAACTTGACATCCCGCGCATTGCCTGAGCTGAAAGTCTGTTGTAGTACCGCCGCAATGACACTGTTTTAAGACACAAGTTGAATGGTCAACGGGGACGAAACACCAAAGCCTGTGACTGACTTTTAGAAACCAGCGCCCTATCCTTTCCTCTCTGAGAGTGGCGTATGATGGTATTGTCCGCTCCATTGAGGACCAATCCTTCCAGAGTTTTTCGTCTTGTCTGGCGATTGGTCCGAGAGCATTAGACCAGGCGTCCACATGTTTACAGGTGTAGGCCAAGATTTTGTCGTAAACAAGATAATGGTATAATATCTCGAAAAAAATTGCGTTGATATTGTGAAGATCCACTTTCATATTCACGGGTCCAAAGGGAGCCATACGGACCGCTGTTTCAAGGGCACGTGCGCGAAGAGCTTCGTGAAACACTGTGACAGGGCCGTCGGCACGTTGCAGGAGAAAGAAGAGGTACTGGAAACTCGAAGCGAGGGCTCGCTCCATGCTCTCTTTATGAGGGAACAGAGGCTGGAGAACATGGAGAGCCGAGAAAATATGTCTGATGGAGTGTCGGGCGACGAATCCTTCCCGTATCGCGGAACTGTGCAAGCTCGTTCCTATGATGAATTTAACACAAATCGAAAACATTGCCTCAACTTGAACCAGCTGGACGGCCCAGAGGGTTACATCAGGGACATTGGCCACTGATGATACGGTCTTGACATACTTCAGAGCTGCAGAAGTGAAGGGGCCAATGCCACCTGATACTTCAGTAGTGTAGTCACAAAGTATTCGTTGCGCATGCATTCGCCAGCCAAGAAGGTGGTGGTAGGTTGGAGAGAAGTGACGCAACCGAGGCCACACAATGGCACTTGAATGCTCAACACATCTTCATCTTTTGTTTCAATGGCTAAGATCCACAACTCTGCAATCGGACGGCACAGAGTGGGTGTAGTGGCAAGTTTTGAGTTCCCGTCAGGATCACGGCCAGCGATTAAGCCATGAAATAGCATGCTGGCAACAAGTTTGATGGCAGGTGTCCTGTTGACGGGTCTATAGTTGGCCCGGCGCATAATGAACTGATTATGAAAGAAGAGGAGCCAGGGAGCAACGCGGTTCCAGGAGGAAAGAAGACATTGTTTGTCCGAAAGAACATTGATATTGTCCAAAGTTATGACAATCCCGGCAAGGGACCGCCGGGCGAGCTCAATATCGGTGGTAGTGGCCGGAGTTGACTTTATAGGAACGCGATCTGGGTCGAGATGCACATAAAACACTGGCTGCAGTATACATAACTCACATTCAGAACAAACTTCAATTCGATCGCAGAGCTGCTGAAGGTCTGTGACTGAACGGTCTAACACTCCCTGGGCCAGTGTCTGAGTTATATGCCAGTAAGTAGCGGTAACAAATCAAAGGTCGATCGCGAAACACTCACAAGCACATCCTGGGGTAGCTGTGATAAGAGTGTATCTGCTGAGATCATTCTCACTTAAACGGATGATCACTGCGCAGTGCGCCCGTAGGAAATAGATGGAAGGTGGTCGTTCCTTGTTGAAACCACAACGCGCTTATCATGATATCGATATGGCCCTATAAATCTTATCAAGCTTCATCCTGAGAAAATTTTGAAGCCGAGTCGTGAGCAAAATGAAATTCAACATGTAAGATGAATTCTGTGACTCAATGTCTTTCAAGCTTGGAGGTGACTGTCGACGACTCCATAACGTTCTCGAAACTGAAGCGTCAAACGCAAACTGCAACATTAGACAAGTAAGTAACTATAAGTGTATTGTGCGTGCAGTGCAGAGGTGTGCGTGGGGTAAACAGAGCGAAAGTATGGTCGATGAATATAGCAACGATGGATAATCACTACGTGCTATGACTGCACCGTCCCCGTCCAAGGATGAACGGTCTGAAGGGCCCTGTCGAGCGGGCCATGATGTAGTTCTGGACTATGCAAATGGTACGATGATGTTCCAATCATGATACCCAGGATGATGCAATTAGAAGTTCGAGGTAGTCCCGTTGAGTGCGGGAAAGTCGGTAACCCTCTGCCAGCGGATGTGGGTAGGAGATAGTGGTATGGAGCTGCTTGACGTGTAAGACAGCTGCGTCCGTCGAGATAGGAGAGTAGCATGGAATACTAATTAGGCAGTTGCAAAAGTCAAAAGCATCATGCGCCCTGTGGCGTGGGCTGCTGCATTGGCATTTCTCTTGCCTGACCTTGAATGTCCTGCAAGTGGCGCATGAGTTCAATCACTCTTCCATATGAAGATCACGATCATAACAGCCTCATGGGCGCACAATCAAGAAATCGAGATTAGCCAAATTAGAGGCTCACCATCCTTATCCTTTTAACGGGTCTTGGACGAACTCCATTCGACCCCGCACGGAGTCCAGCCACGCCTATAGGGGTATTCGCACCGTTCGTGCTCGGGTTGGGTGGTAGTGCAGGGCCATCCTCGAGTTCACGTTTCTTGCCTCGTATGCCGCCGAGAGCGGAAGTATCTGTCCGCTGCGACGCGGCACTGCTCTGCACAGCCGATCGCGGTGCAGCGCTTGTCGGTGTAGCTATCCGAATTGATAGAGTAGAGGGCGGTATTGATACAGCAGGAACATGAGGCTTTGGATGAGTGGGTTGCACTTGTAATGCTGCTGGCGGTTGTTGTGGGGATGGTTGATTTGGATGTGATGGCGCCACTTGTGGCGGGGGAAGCGTACCGGTTGCACCGGGTATGCCTCCCGGCGCAAGACCTTGAGCTTGAGCACGTGCAAGTTTCTTGAGCTCCTTCTGCGAGCAGCGAATGCATGATGTTAAAAACGTAAGCTCATAGGGATGAGAAAGACGCACGTACCCGTTTTCTCCTGTCTTCCTTTGCCTGTGCAGACTCTACGACCAAAGTGCTAGCATTCCACTAGTGAAGTATCATCAAGATACGAGTATGGTGTAAAGAAAAAAGAGCGTACGCCTTTCAGGCCTTCCGCGCTAACTGTGAACGCTTCCCTCTGTGTCCGTTCATCGAACTCTGTGATTGGTATGCGTTGCTTTGGGGGAACCTGCATCATCATAGTAAGGTAGTCGTCCTTCTTCATCGAGTGTTTCCCAGGGACGCTCTTTATGAGGAATCGGTAAGAATTTTTTTTCATCTTGTCATCACTGTCTGCAAGAAGGGCGGTTGGTGTATGTGGCGGTATAGAAGCGTGCGACAGCGGCAGCTGGGAGGGGATGGATGGGCGGACATGCTTGTCATATGCAGAATGAAGATTAAAGCGAGCGAGAAGGTCTTGTGTGCTTGCAAGGGATGTTCGTGGAGGGGGATGTGCTGTAATTTGTAAGATTAGTCGGGTGTGAAAAGTAGTAATCAAACGCCATGAGAATGAAAACAACTAGTGATGCCCGTACCAGCTGGTGGTGGTAGAAACACGAAGTTCGAGTCTTGAGTGATCGTTGACGGGCCTGCCACGGCGTTCTGATAATTATTTAGGTCGTCCTCGACGTCCATGTCGAGTAGCAAGGAGAACGAGCGGAGATCAGAATCACACTCTGAAAGCGTGCGAATCTTAGGGTGCCCAAGTTATCCGAGGCAACGCCAAAGATCAGAAAAGCAGCGTGCTCGCGGATGTCGCCGTAATTACCGACGATGAGCAAAGGCTGTTGGTCGCCGTCGTCGTCGAGGGACAAGGGGATCCGACAAGACACCGCAAGAGAATATGAATCGGCAAAGATTAGTCAGCCACACGTGGTTTGTTCAAGTTGGGTGGAAGTCTTGAAAACTGTCGGAATCGATCAAGTATCACTCAAACTGGCAGCAACGTAGAATCCTCGTGGACCTTGAGGCCTGTGACCTTTGTGGGCTGCGGTAAGCCTTTATGTTGCTCCTTCTCTTGTGTCGCGACAAGCACGTCACACGCACATGGATAATACTGACTCTGACCGAGCTATGGCACAGATACACTAGCTAAGGGATAGGCTACTTGTCAAGGGCTAAAGATACGTGCTTAGCACCGCACACGAACCGTGGTGAAAAACTCCGTGGACGGAGGCATACAATACGATGGAATGCGCTACAGCCTCCATATCACTGGCAAAGGAACTTATCAAACTCGTAGTTGGGGATAACATGTCACTACGGTTCTAATGGAAGGTCTGGGAGAATTTTCTGTCTGAGGAACTCAACGACATTGCCAGTGAACGCAAATGATGATGTAGATGAGACGTCAACATCAATCAACCGACAAGCACCATCCCACCAAAGCGCTTGAGCCAGGCGTCCAGCCTCTGGGTTTCAAAATATTCAAAAGCCCAATCATCCTCTGCCAAAGCCTCTGCTTCTCCCCTCCACACGTATGTGACCGCGTCTAACTTGCTTCCATCGACCATATCCACTACGACTGGGGTTCGTTCGTACGAACTACCTTCGTAGTTATCCAGTTTCTTCCACTCTGAGAGGCTGGCAGGAAAGACTACATATCCATCCACAATGCAGGTGTCTTTGCCACGGATGAGGGCGGGATAATCACGGCGGTGGACGCGGCGCCTTTCAAAGCCCGTTATTGTCCCAGGTTTACGCTGAGAGAGGACGTCTCCCGCTTTCGACGAGTCGCCTTTTATTGCCCAGGCCAGGAGAGGGGCTGCCATTAACGTCCCATAGACAAAAATTGGCGCAACTGAGTTGTCAGTCGAAGAAGTAGTGTCCACCATCTTGTGCAGTGTACTTGATAGGGGTCTAGTGAATTCACCTTCCGCTGCGAGAAAATATGTTACTAGCGCGGCTAGTAACGCGACATCAATATGAAGTCCACCTGGTATACCACAGATAAATTTACCTGCGATTTGCCTGGGATGGTGAAAGCAACAAGTTGTACAGTCGGTAGTGATGTCGACTCACTCCAGCCAAACTCCAGAGCTCCAGCCCCCGATAGCACAATTGTGACAGTCACGCATGATTGACGTTCTGTTGCAGAGCTCAATTGTGCAACTTTCATGTTCGGTGTGCTGCACAGGGGTTAAATAACCAAAATAAGCGATTCCCACACCTTGACCACGAGGTCCGGTGAGCAGTCTTACTGAGCATTTGTTGAGCATTGCTCTTACTAGAGATCACTGACTATTCAGTGAGAGACACTATGGGTTTATGGACCTGGATGAGGTCAGACTCAGTTCAATTTGCTTCTTCCAATGCTTACCATGCGAAACTTTAGTAGGTTGCGGGAACATCGATGGTGTGGAGAGACAGACTCGGAGGCTCGTTCAACCCAGGCCGAATTCACTGTGCGTGGTGCATATTATGAGAGGTCCTCTGTATATCTCATGTTCAACAGTTCAAAGCAGTTGCTATAGGCCTTATAATAGGCTGCTTGCTGTGCTTTACGAACTTGTACTTTGGATTGCAGACAGGATGGATTAGCATGTGAGTACCACCAAATAACCGACAAGACAAAACAAATGATACTTTAGTCGTGAAGGATGTCACTTCAATCCGCTTTGATTGGTTTTTTACTGTCCAAGCTGCTCCCAACCCCCCTTTCTCCACAGGAGATCATTGTAGTGCAGACCACCGCAGTTGCTACCGGCACGGTGGGTCATATTCTTCTTTCCTCCATAACTGGCTGATCGCTTCATTCACAGATGCCACTAGCAGCGGGTTTTGTTGGAATTTTGCCCGCACTAGGTCTACTCGAGGAGGAGAAGGATGGGAGCCCACCGATTCGTCTCTCATGGCTTGCTGCCGTAGGATGGTCATGCTCAGTCGCATTTTTCGGAGTATTCTTGTCACCTCCCATTAGAAAGCAAGTTGTGCGTATTGTGACTCCTTTTCATTGAAGGCCAGTCTGACGCTGAAAAGATCATCAAAGAGCAACTGGCGTTTCCATCTGGCACCGCGACCGCTCAGCTAATTTCCGTCCTGCATCGAATGCCTCCTCCAGATACTACATTGCGACGCCGTTCCGGATATAGGGCAATTGATACAGAAGATCTGACACATCCAACTGCAATCACAGACGAGCCTGAGAATCACCAGGAAGCCATAGAAGCCGATCATGACGAAAGAGACGTTGTTCAGCGAGAAGGCTGGGAAGATCTGCTGTTGAGTTTCCTTGCTTCCGGGGCAATGACTGTACGCAGTGTTCCTATCACTTTCTTTGACTACGTTTAGCTCATGTCCATCTTTAAAGCTTGCTGCATATTTTTTCCCGATTGTCTTTGCGATTCCGTTATTCGGAAAGTACCTAGCCCGAGAATGGCTTTGGTCTTTTACTCCTAGTTTGTCGTATGTTGGTCAAGGTGCGTGTGGCTTCGTCCAGTTAAGAGCTTGCTAAGACATCATGAAGGTATTATCATGGGTTTTCCAACTACCTTGAGTATGAATTTGGTAAGTTTGGTTCTCCATTTGTGTAGCCGCCGTTTATCATTTACATCAGGGCATGCTTGTTGGCTGGGGTATCTTGTCACCCCTGTCGAAGGACTCTGGGTGGGCCCCTGGTCCAGTCGGGGACATGTCCACAGGCGCTCGCGGCTGGATTCTCTGGATATCTCTTGCCATTATGTGTGCCGACTCCCTCGTTTCTCTCCTTCCTGTTGTCTATGAGTATTGTATCAAACTAGCGGTTTGGTATGGACCAGCAAAGTCTGGCGACGATGCAGAAACACTTGAAGATCTTGAAGTAGAAACCGCTGACCGACTTGTTCCAACGAAGTGGGTCATTTACGGTCTTACAGGCAGCATATGTGTTGGGACAATTTTGGTTTGGATCGTTTTCGGAAATGACGGTATCAAACCATGGGCAACCCTGATCGGTTTCATGATGGGCGGATTACTCAGTATCCTGGGGTACGTTTTTTGACCGATGCTATATCGTCAATTGATCACTCCACTAGGGTGCGGGCACTGGGAGAGACTGATTTGAATCCTGTAAGCGGACTGGGGAAGATCTCGCAACTCCTCTTCGCTTGGATACAACCTGGCAATGTGGTTGCAAACATCATCGCTGGAGGTGTTGCAGAAGCTGGCGCTCAACAGTACGGTTCTCTTTCATTACGCTAAGATGTGCTGAAGAGCAACCTCAGAGCTGGAGACCTCATGCAGGACCTTAAGACTGGTCATCTGATCCGTGCTTCACCGCGAGCCCAATTCTATGGCCAACTTATCGGATCATCATTATCAATCATTGTTTCAGCAACTGCCTATACCCTGTACCAACGAGCATATACGATACCCGGACCTTCCTTTCCTGCACCGACTGCGTACGTTTGGCTCAGTCTGGCTCGCCTCCTCCGTGAGATTTCATCGTTGCTAGCTGGTTCGGGCCGCTGATGTATTCTTATTTTTGGCAGGTGACGGACAACTTCCTCAAAATAGCGCCTCCTATATGGTACTGTTTGCAATAATCTTCGGTGTCATCGCAGGTGTCAAAGTCATGGCTGCACAACGCAACCACCCCTATACAAAGTGGATCCCTTCCGGCATTGCATTCGCCATTGGCTTTCTCAATACGCCTTCTTTTTCTTTGGCACGTTTAATCGGCGGGATCATCGAATTCATATATCACAAGCGCGTTGCAAAATCTGGAGGCGCGGATATCAGGTTGATTGTGATTGCAAGTGGCTTTGTGTTGGGCGAAGGAGTTATCAGCGTGATTTCGTTGGTGCTGAAAACATATGGAGTAGGCGTGGCAAGTTGTTGGGGCTGTTCTGGGGGTATTTGCGCTGGTTGCCCTGCATGAGATTTGACGAGACTAGCCATTTCTCTGTAGCTTTCGTATTACTTTGCGACGCTTGACATGCATTGTTTTCCGGAGCAACATCATGCGAGTGCATACCACGACGAAGCATTTTCTTATTCCATGCACAATGGCCGACAGACGTAAATCACATCAAGCATACACAGAAGCGGCAGATGACACATGTTGAGGCTCTTGGAAAACATTCGATTCCATGTCATGCCGGTTCCTGCATGGGGGCCTCGCGTGAAATTCTTGGCAAGTGATCACTGGCAGGCCTGAGCGCGGTTCCAGCATAATTCGTCCTTGATTCGTAGTGTCCCAATTCTTGCATGATGTATTCTTACTCTCAATGAACAACGAAGAGCGGTTCTCATTAAGCTATGGTTGCGAGATGGAAGCTGGCACATGTGATACTGTTGCTCAGGCTCCGGGCCTGTTCCTCTGTCTGGACTGGCCGCAGTAGCTTTACTTCTCTCTGAATTGCCTTTCACTACCACGACCCCAGCCCACACACTCTTGCCCGGCACTTTTGCTTTCTCGTCATGCACTTCCCTCCTTGCCGCGCTATACACAACTGCCAGTTGACACATGCACACGCTCCTGGAAAGCAATTGATGTCATGCCCGTTTCTGCATCGGAGCTGGCCACGAGCTTAGCGTGAAATTCCCGAACGTCAAGGATAAGCCGTGGTCCCATTACAAACCTCTGTGCGAGCAAAGAAATCTGAAGAAAACCAATATAAATCTGAGTTTTTAGAGCGTACGTGTCCTGTAGAAATGGTGAACCTTGGTCGTACACAGGGTTCAGTAATAGAACGGCGTACCGCTGAGATCGCTGGAGACAAATAAACAAGATTGAAGCAAGAAACAGCAACAAAACTAAATAGCATATGCGAAACTTGAGTAATAAAAAAGAACCACTTTGACATTACAAACTCACCCCGCAAAGTACACCACGTGGGTTTTCATCAATATCATCAATGCCGTGGAACAGTCCTTGATGAACCATCCTGTCGATGGTTTGTGCAGTTCTCGGAAGTGTTGTACAGCACTCCAGACTGCGAGACACAGCGTGAGAACCTCCCATACAGTGGGGAGTATCCAAGTCAATGAATTTAGAATAAGGTTATTTCCCTTGTAGTAAGCAGTGCACTGATAAGTGCCAGACAGAATCAGCTCGTCTAAAATTCTTCAATGAGCCTGGCGCACCTAAGTCTTTCATTCATGATGGAAGCTCACCCGAAGAAACATTACTCATCGATATTGCAGTGATCACTCCGCCAGTGATATTGACAGCCAGAAATATGGCAATGAGAAATATGAGTATCTTTTTGGATTGTGAATACATGGCATGCAATCGAGTGATCATGATGACTTGCATTATGTTTTAGTCAAGTCGATATCATTGAAGTATTGCACTCACCGCCCAATAATACAAATACGACCATACTCAGCCAATTGAGTGTGACGAACATAATACGACCTGGCAAATCCGTTTAGCGAGTGGCCTCAAGAATAATACGCTACGAACAAACTCACAGCTGTGGCAGTCATTATCTTGAACCAACAAGCTGGTCAAGAATTTCACTCACCCCTACATGGGAATGCAGTTGATTGAATGGGAACGGAGGCATCGGTGCAGAATACTCACTGCATCTGTCACTGGGATCGACGGAACAAATACTGCATGCCGCTGGTCAGAAAAAAAAACGGTGTTCTTGTGAGGAAACATGGAAACACACCCAGGATGCTTATGCTAATTGCGAAAGATGGCTCATTAGCACGTCAATTGCGTGATCGTCCAAACTTACACAGCATATATTATTCCAAGATAGCGCACCTAAAATGTTAAGTCAGCAAAATTTGCCTGCCACTCTTAACAGACGAGTTACATACACTCAGGTATAGAAAGGTCACGAGAGACCACCGTTGCCTCTGCAGGGAGTTAGTCGTGTGTTCACATTGTCCTTCTGAAGTGGGACTCTACTCACCCAAACCAGTTCGACCTATAAAACTATTCTTAGCGAGATGGCTACTCCAACACTAGCATCAACATACCTCTCGTCCGAATGTTAATGCTAGAAATACCATAAGGATATCAGGGGGATTCTGCAACATCAAGTAACTTGCTCACCCCAATCATACATCACCCCAGCAGAGGCGATAACTGAGCCGCAGCCAAAGTCAGATCAACATATCAGTGACATTCGCTGCCATCATCCAACTAGCTCTCCACGAACCTACAAAATAGCTGCCGATGCGATTCGCATTAATAAGCGGCCACCAACTAGGATCATCTGAGATAAGGGTCATACTATTCGAGGATGTGTGTGAGGGAGCGCAGAACTTGGTGGACGTGGAGTTGTACTTATATGATGATGGCGTTGTGCGCGCTAGTTGTCCAGCATTCCTATTGCCGAACTGTCGGACTCACCTCACGCGTGCAATGTTTCAACACCGCATTTTTTTGATAGATGGTAAGGTGCACTGCACTCAATACATAGTGCAGCAGATGCAAGGGCCAGGTGATCATCGATATCGATCAGCGCTCAACGTCGTAACGCTTGATTTAATGCACCGCTTTCCTCCTCCCAAGTCCTCGGTTTCCTCATACGTACCTTCAAGTTGTGCCAGGTCGTCAGGCTATAATGTCGTCACCGGAATGCGAAACATATGAACTCAGACCCTGTAAGACCCCTGTCGAAAACCATGGAACCTGGGCGTGATGCTAAAACGTCCTAGACTCAATTCGGCATGCAGTTGGTATTCGGGGTAATTACTGTGAGAATTGGTGGCGGGAGCTAGCGGCGCTTGGAAACATCATTCGCATTATGCGTTGATGTAGTGGTTAGGAACGCACTATACGACTATGCAATAGCAATATCGATATTTCAAATGAACGACACCCCAAAACCACACACCTCAAAATCAAACCAACACCCCAGAACTCTTCACGATTCCTCTCCAGCTCTTCCAAACATAATTCGCAAACAAAGTCGTCTCGTCCAAAGCCTTTCCCGCTTGCTCGGCATTCTCGAGGAGCGAATCCAAGAATGCTGGTGCTGTCTTTGGGGAGGTCAGTTGGTGAAGTTCGGCTGCGAGGTAGATGGCGGAGATGGATGCTCGACGGGTGTACCAAGATGACTGATGTCGGAAAGGCGAGATTGGTGGATGATTTAGTTAGAAAATGCGAGAAAAAATGTGTCATACCTCTCGCGCATCGCTATGCACGATCCAGCACGCCTGATTAGATACTTGAGCAGCATGTTTGATTATCGGTGTAGGGTCCACCGGGAGCAGAGGTAGAGGTAATGGGGAGGAGGAAGCGAGGAGAGCAAATGCCTAACATACGAGTTTTTGCACGACGGCGAAGAACAAAATCAATTTGAATGTTGATTCGCCGATAAGTAAAATATCAATTACCTCTGGAAGGTGCTCCAGCACCGGTTCGTTGCTCCTCAACCTTGCCTTCAACACATCTCCAATTCCCATGTTCTCTGCGGCCTCTTCCTTCATCCTACGCTTTGCATCATCAAGCCATGCATGTACGAGTGTCCTACGTGCATCGTCTCCTGGGCCAAACAGCGCAGTCAC
Organism: Suillus luteus UH-Slu-Lm8-n1; assembly: GCA_000827255.1. Classification (NCBI taxonomy): domain Eukaryota; kingdom Fungi; phylum Basidiomycota; class Agaricomycetes; order Boletales; family Suillaceae; genus Suillus; species Suillus luteus. The sequence goes on along the minus strand of KN835711.1, from coordinate 622 downwards.
GCTCGCGTCTGGTAGAGGATGAGCCAGTGGTGTGGGTAGGGACAGCACCGACAAAGATAGCGCATCTCGGGTGAACCCATGGGTTCTGATAAGCGGAAGTGCGAGCTTTAGGAGTTTGGCACTGGAATGGATCTGCGTCAGAGCTTTGGCGTTTAGCTATAAAGTCCTTGGCCAAACCTGGTGGTCGTCATCTAATAAGAATATCAGGCACGTGACTACACCGATTGTAGTTCTGATTCTGAACGAGCATAGTTCATTTTGAAGTGAGGAAAGAAGAAAATATGGAGCAAACTACGGTGGTGTATATAATTGTCTGTACGCAGTCGATCACCATCGAAAGCAAAGCTATGGGGTATATCCGCAAACTCAACTCTATGTTCCTGCTTCGCGATGTGTAACCAGGATCAAATATAATGTTATTGCGAATGTTCGCTAACTGCGCGACATACAAGAGCAAGCAAATGAAAACTACGCTAAAGAGTGTTTGGGCAAAGCCCACCGGGCTTTCGACCGAAACACGTAAGTGGGAGGTGACAAGGACGAGCTGAGATGGGCGGGCGGGCATGCAGCTCGAAGCTCTCACAAATGACGTGTGTCTGGTCCGGAGAGAAAGAAGAGGAAA
>KN835710.1:0-14449 GCA_000827255.1 Suillus luteus UH-Slu-Lm8-n1 | reverse complement strand
GTCACACAAACTGCTAGAATAATAGAGATTGTGTTGCTTGAATGCAAAGTCAAAAAAGTGTCCCAATGAGTCATCAGATTAAAATGTCCATATCTTCGCACGGTGATGTCGGGTTCTCACGCTATAGGGATCAATAGCATTCCCAGGAAGCATAGCATTCTGACACATCCCTATAGCTTAGTCATATTCCCACACCCTGACCCACAATCAAGCAATTACATGAAAACGTGTAAACATTGGGACACTTTTTTGAGCCACTGTACATGCAATGTACTGACTTATGATGCAGTCTTCGAGTTTCGTCATCACCCTCAAGTTGTGTACAATGTCTGTCCAATGCGCGATGGAGCATTGTGCACGATGCATCTCAAACATGTCCTGAAACATTCTGCAATGGCCATGCATCAATGTTGCGTCAAAAACCCTTCAATCCCGAACATCCACCCTCTCCCAGAACACTACCCTCTTTTATGCACCGGCAGCAAGAACGACGTCCACTTGGACACCATGGACTTTGCCACCTCAAGCGACATGGTCATCAATATTGACAGTCCTGACATTTCCACTGACTATGATGTAACAATCAATTTGGACTCGGATCCAGTGGTACCTGTCTCTGAACTCTGGAATGCAATATCCCGCAGTAGTTTCTACAACTTGGGAGTCAACGAAACGCATGACCTATTCAACGAACTGCAATGTGCTCTTGCCTCTGGGGAGTCTCTGTTTCCCATGCCGCTTGTGCCTCTGACTGAAGAGGTTGGTTTTGATGACAAGGAGGAATCAAATTTCGGGATTAAACTCGCAGGTAAGACACTGCTTCTTTACTTTGAATTAGGCTTATTTCAATCATCAGATGACCCATTGACCGCCAAGTGTCATGTCAACCTCAACAATCCAGTATCACCTGACCATCCAACATTCCCATGGCCATCAAAAGCTGTATGTTGCCAGCTCTCATCTACTCCTTACACTGACGTCTCATACAAGTATTTCGTCACTGCGCTACTATTCAGTTCTCCGAGGTTGCTGTTTTCTGAGGCACAAAAAAAGGCAATCTTATCTTGGGCAAAGGAACTCGGTGCTCGTGATGTTCCCTCGCTGTATGCCTGGAACCGCTCCCAGCAAACTATACAAGCACTTGTCGGAGATCTGACAGAAAAGGTCACTGCTCATTTGGGAAACATATTCTATTTCAACAATGTTGGAAAAGTGGTCGCTAAGGTATGTGTAATCTTGCACTCTCATGTGCCTCTCTTATACTGACTTTCTATTGAGGACTATGCCAACCCTCTGACTTGTTTTGCAATGCAGGATTATCCAGAAGACGGAGGAAGAGGGATGTCCAAGGTGTTTAATGGGGAGAAGATCCAATTTGAGCTCCCTTCGCCCCCAGCAGCCAAAGTTGACGGGGAGATATACTTTGTCAATGAGCTCTTGCAGGATATTTTGGGGAATTACTTTCTTCCCAACTGTTTTTTCCTTGCATCATACAGATCATCAAGTGACACAGCGGACAAGGTGTTGCATGCACTAGGGTGTGCTGTGCAGCAAACGGAAGTAACTTCATCATTTGTATATTCTAACTAATCTTGCTAATACTATCCATAGAATGGCTTTATTATTGGTGACAAGCAAGAGATTATCCCGACATCCACCTTTCAGCGGTCATTCAGAGAGATATCTCTTGATGACAACGAACTAGCATGCGGGCTGACAGAGTCATCGAAGAAATATGCCAAACTCAAACTGAACCCATTGCGTGCAAAGTCTCAAGGTCACATGGTATACGCCATGCCGCTCATTATTTTTATGGATGACGTGTCCGGGAATATCTCCAAGCAGTGGAACAAACACCACACGATATACATGTCAAACACAAATTTGCCTCGTGAGATACTGGAGAAGGAGTTTTGTGTTTGTTTCGTCACATCTTCTCCTCATGCAGCTCCTATGGAAATGATGTGCGCTATGCAAGATTCAATTAGGTATGTGTTATATTAACATTTACTACAATACAATGTGACCTGTACTCATAGGAAGGCAGCGGAATCTGGGATCTTTGCTTGGGACTGCAAGGACAACGAAGAAGTCATGCTAGTGCTATATGGTCTCTTTCTTGGCGGTGAAAACCCCATGCATGCTGAAGAGTGCAGTCACACAGGGCTACATTGTAACTACTTTTGTAGGACATGCGAAGTCGGCGGAACGAAGGAATACAAGGAGTCGGATGAGGGCTACAACAGCATTTTTGTGGTATGTCATATGTTCCTATGTTACCCTTCGCAGTATTGACACTTCGTTTATAGCCAGGACAGCTTCATACTCCTGCAGGAACAGCAGTGGAGATTCATGCCCAATTTGTCACTGTGCTCAATTCAGGCGCATCCGAGAAGATCAAGAAGTCCGTATCTTCAAGTGGCGTAAAGGATGCTATGACAGGCTACATCCTCGAGGCGATTGTTGAGATGGAAAAGAAACTGCATAAACTGTTACAGTAATGTTGCCACCCCCTATCATTTTCTCTTCTATCTCCATGGACTTATGGCTGTGTTGCCTTGTATCTGTATAGCCTCGGCTCTTATCTCTGACTCATGGCGCCTCATGGCCTTATCTCTGACTCGGTATGACTCCGCTTATCTCTGATTCCTTCGGCTGCGTTGCCTTGTACCATATCTGGTTATCGCTTACCTTTCTCGGACTTACTGATACTTGACAAACCTGCCCTAAAGCCATTCCACTTTCCTATATATACTCGTCATGTATCGTAGTTGTTCCTTACTTTAATCTACTTGGTTTTACCCTTGAAACCAGATCCTCGCTTAAGCTTCACAACTTAAGTGTCTATCTCTTGATCTACCTTAGAGCACTCCTCTTCAGTAGCCTGATTATCGATTGTCTTGCAAGGTGCCAGCCCTTGAAGACAGAACCCTTGATCTTCCCTTGTTTGGGAAGTTGACACCTTATGCGACATAGCTCTTGTTTGAGCTCATAAGGAGAACCATCCAAGTTCATAACATAAACGGGTGGCTGGTGTCCAACCAAAACCAGAGAGCGAGGTCCAGGCAATCTTGAAGAAGGAGCTTGAAGATCTCTTATGTGGGAGTGCACTCGACGACACAATAAACCCTTTACTAGGTGTGGCGGGTCAGTATTTGAATTGTGTTGCTCGCTGTGCACCAACTGATTTTCGTTAGGATTTAACGTTCATCAAGACACACCAACTGAAATACTCCATACAGTGTTACTTGGGGTTGTCAAGTATTTTTGGGGCCAGACCGTCTTTCTTCTCGAGAAGGTGAAGCTTTTGGATCTCTTTCAAACATGACTCGACTTGATCGTGAAGGACGGACTTAACGCCCCATGTCTGAATGCTGATTACGTTTGCCATGACAAGGGCAGTCTTATTGGGAAACATTTCAAGAGTTTGGCTCAGGTAATGCCATTTCTCATTCAAGATCTATTGCTGATAACAGTACTTAATGGGTGGACAATCATTGGCGAGCTCGTTGTGCACATCTGGCACACAAAGATAGACGATACAGAGCTTTACTTGGTACAATGATGAGCTGATAGTGCTACTCAAATACTAATCAACTTACAGGCTAAGCTCTCATGGACCATTGAAGATTGTCTCAACGTTACAGCTCAATGTGCACCTAGCATCCTTATCTCGAAACCAAAATTTCATTTCTTGGTTCACCTTCCTACATACATCAGACGTTTCGGACCTGCGATCCTCTTTTCAACTGAATGATATGAGTCCTTTAACCACATGTTTCGACTCATGTGTATTCACAGCAATCAACAAGGACCAAGTCAAGACATGTGCAGAATCTTCGTGAGACAAGATATCATCAAGCACATTGCTACTGGCGGCTACTGGTTCAATACAATCAGTAAACAGTGGGTTCGGGCAGGTGACAAGGTCTTAAGCTATGTGGATGAGCATCCTGAACAGGCTCGGCTGTTGGGAATTCATATGAAAACATCTCCCATCTCAGGTAGTGTGCTTTTCCAAAAACACTAGCTCAATTGTAACCTTTGTTGCTTCATAGGAACTGGCCAGCTCAAGAAGGTCGCCACTGCAGGTGGACACCTTGTTGCTGAAAACCCTGTAGCGTGGACAACAACATGCTGTGCAAAGGCACTTGATCTGCCGTGATCTGCCACTATTCAATATCATCACAGAGTCTCTTTGGTCATTGGTAATGGCGAGAAGGCAACCTTGGGAGGACATGTTTGCGAGATTCTGATGTCAGAGTCTTGCCAGGATGTGCAGCACATTGCTGTTCAAAAGTTTACTTTTGGACCTACTTTACATCCCTTGCTTCAGCTCCCCACTCTTGAGCTCACCAACCACAAGGTTGTCATCAGCCCGCAGGTAAGTTCGAACATCTCGTCAAATTAGTCTTTATCATGCTCAGTTTGAATCTTAGGACATCATTTGTATCAAAGCATGGTGCATGGATGCTGGTCAATGCCGTGTTCTTCAAGAATGAACCAAGACTGCACGCATGAGACCCGTCATGCAACACGAACCCTCACCGTTTTACCTCCTCAACGCCTATTCCATTCACAATTATGCCCAGATTCAATCTGTCATCCCTCAGTCTATCCATAAGACACTATTGAGGGTCACTCATGTGGCAGAAGTCCGTCTTGCGGTAGCTCATCAAATCTGGGAGAAGAAAGCAGCGAAGAAAGGACTTGGAGGTGATGAAATACCGGGTGCCGCATCTGCAAGTGCGCTGTCTGATGAGGTGGCCAGAGTTCCTGCAGTTTTCGACCGCTCAACAGCAAAGGCAGCAAAAAAACCAAAGCCAGCGCTGACAGCAAAAGAGAAGGCACCTTGGCCATGCGCGAATCCACGACGCCCTGCAATCACACAGTCAGCTGCTGCTCCAAGTTCCCATCTCCTGACACCTCCCACGGCACCAGTTGCCAGTGGATCTTCCCAAGTGCCATCAGCACTGGCACCCATACCTCCTCAACCCACATGGATGCATCCACCCATAATGGTACCATTACAGTGGCAGCAGTCTCCTATTCCTTTGTTTAGAGCTCCCTCTTCTCATCACCTACCATTACAGCAAATGCCACCCATTCCCTCTCCTCCGGCTTCCATCCCTCAGCCACATTTGAGGCAATACTACCATCCCCAGCCAATGCTCGCTGGGCATTATGCCATACCCCCTTATCAGCACTCCTTGGGTCCAACTCTACCCCCTTATCAGAACCCCTTGGGGCTGGTCCTACCCCCGCAACCTTCTGCACCAGTGCTGACACCGAATGTATGGGGCCCTCAAGCTCCACAGCCATCACATCACGACCAGCTGAGAAGACATTATTAGAGCGCCAACATGAAATGCATCTTCTTGGACAAGTTTGCATGTTTGTCTTTGAAGTTCTTCCTCCAGTGTTCAGGTCCTTGCCTTCTTCTACAGGCTTGCATGCTCATCTTTAAAGTTCTTCTTCCTCCAGGTGTCTGTCCTTCATCCAGTATTCAGGGTTGACTGTCCTCGGTGCTGGCAGCCTTGGACGGCACGGTTTCTATATACTTCATCGCAGACACCTTACATATACCAACATACAAATATCACAATACCATATTTCTGCCCAAAACACTTGTCAATGGCTTCAGGAGTTGCCGAATTTTTTTGACACTCAAGCAACAACCAAATAAGTTCAAATTTCTGCCGACAACGTGTTCGGTTCAGTCACCTACTCATTCACGGCACAAACATCAAGGTTAAAGTCACAGCAAGCAACTCTGGTGCTTGTGACAATGTTTTAACGTGGATTTCATTTGCGCATGTCCTCTGGAGGTGGCCAAAGTTCAAGGTCACCTTCACACGGAGATCAGTTGTTGAGGCCATGGGCAAACACAGGAGCCTCACAGGCAGGATCCACGAGGAATAGAAGTGTTACACCTGACCCAGGCAGTGGCAGGTCTTCTAACTATTTGTCCATTGGAGGACATGGAAGTAGTAAGTGTCCCACACAATTTCTGGATTAGCTCAACAGTGCACTCGACAGACAGTTCGCATCCTCAAGGTTCTTGCTCTACCAGTGGTGAAGTTGTAATACCCAAGGTTGTAATTCAGCCACCTTCCAGCCCAACATTGTTGCTTGATGAGCCGATTAGCGCTGGAGTGTGTCAATGCAGGGACAGTGGACCTTCCACCCATGGGGTTCCCACTAAGCTCACACCTCAACTTACAAAGCACCTGAAAATGCATGCGAAGAAGGCTTGTGAAGAAAATGATGTTCTGCAGGAAGAAGTTATGACTTTCATTGATGTACTAAGTGCTCATTGAACTGTGGCTATGTCATATTAACTTACTTTGATATAGTCTGGTGACATCTTCTACATGCTCATAGACCTGAGGATCACCCTCGTCAAACTTTGTGAGGGAAACAAGGACAAGAGAATGCAGGAGTTAAAGGACTCATTGGAATCAAAGGACTTTGAGGTAACGACAGGGTACCCTTCTTCTGCATGATTATATGCTAAATTGGACTCATAGAATGGACTCTACAACTGCTTGTTTGCTTGCATGTTGTTGCCAAATATCACAGTGTATGTCACTGACACTCAGAGTCATATAATGGTTTGGCTATAATATTTACTATTCCGAATGACACCACTAACATGATTTCAGGAATTCATTTCCAAGAATCGGGAAATCTTCAAAATCCCCCCTGGAGTTCTCAACGATGTCGAGCTCAGAGCACAACTAGGCAAGGCGGTCACAAAGTTGCTCACAAATATTCGTAGTGCCATCAAGGCCGCTGTAAGTACCGATCTATTTTTTGATGCAATTTCATCATTATTTTCGCTAATATGCAGCTCACCACATCAATCATCAAGCGCACGAGCATCGCCGATGTAACCAGGTCGCTCGCACACAGCAGATCTGGCATGGAGGTTGATTCCACTCATTGGAATAGAATTGCACTGCTCGTAAGTCCTACCTGTAGTGTAATATCAACATTAATTGTTATTGGGGCAGCGACACCTTCTGTGGATTTTTTCATTGGCGTCAGCGATTATAAAACTGCCTCCATCGAGGACTTGTTTGCTGCTTACCTTATTCCGTCCCTCAAGCAGGATTTGCGGGACAAGGTTGCGTGCGGACTTAGCGTCAATATTGGACAGCTCAAGGAAGACTTATTTGATGCTGACCTTGATGGGACCAATTCAAGTCAAGCCCCCATGCAAGCCAATGTACCTCATGTGCCCAGTGCCAGGGCGGGTGAGAATGTTGCCGACATGGGTGATGAAGGGCTTGTAGATCAAAACGGAGCAGAGCAGGATGATCTTGATGCCAATGAAGAGGATGGGTCCTCAAATGCACACAGTGGCGCAAACAGTGCAAACGGCGTGGTCTTACCACCTGACAACCCACTCAACTCTGGATTCAGGCTGATCGAAGGCATGCCAGCGCAGTACAACAGTACCACTAAGTTCTAGAACTTTGTTGATGACTCGCTCTCAGCCATGCACAGGATAGCTGATGAATCCTCCTCAATTGTCACTGAGCAGGAAAAAGAGCTGCAGAAGTATGTATTCATTAGCCAGCGCTGTTATACAAACTGATTTTTGCTTAGATTGTTCACCGAAGTCTTTCAGGCTGATCTTGCCAAGTTTCCTGGTGGCAAGAAGGCCTCAAAGCTAATTTCAAAGACCAACCCAGGCTGGCAGACCACTATTCAGACTGGACTCATTTGGTGATTCCAATCATTCATTTTATTGCCCCCTCCAGCCCCCATCCCTGATAATAATACTTGAGCTTACCTGTAATTATTTGACATATGAATAATACATTTTTCGTGCTTTCTATGATCCCGTTTATTGTGCTCTCTGTGATCCCCCAATGGTGCAATATCAGTGCGCAAATTTTCAGGTGGTACCCATTCAGCATATCAATAGTATACACTCCATATAAATTCCAGTGACGCGTGTATGGTGGAAATATATAGCTTGTATGCTAGCCACCCAGTAGACTACCAATGCCTGGATCTCAGTATGTAAGCTATGCTGGCCACCCAGTATACTACTGATGCCTGGATCTCGAGCCCATTCAGTCACTTTTTGAAAATATTGTCCGTGTTAAGCGGCCACCCGAAGTTGAGATTCTTCCGTTGGAGACGGGCCACCCGAGATGGGCCCAGGTGGGAATATAGTCTGCTAAGAATGGCTGGGCCCATGGTGTATATGATATTCGGGTATGAATGGGTGGGCCCATCCAATGGTATCGGATACAACAGCTGGGCCCAAGATAATAGTTTGATATAAGACGGCTGGGCCCAAGGTAATAATGTAGGGGTTTACCGACCGGGCCTGAGACCCAAGATAATGAAGTAGGGGGCTAACAGCTGACACGAAGCTAGAGTTAGAAAAATAATGGAGATATAAATACATAGCTGAAATTCCGAGAAAACAATATTTTTTGAGTTAAGTCAGTTTTGATTTGAGAAGATAAACAGAGTGTGGGGAAACAGATATTTTGTAGTTGGTTTTCAATTTGGCTAAGGGAGAAATTTTTTAGTCGAGAAATTTTTATTAAATAATTGAAGTTTACCTCTAGAAAGCTAGAGAAAAAACTTCTTGCCCTTAGTTTTGGGCTCCTCGACAGGATCTTCAAAAATATCCGAGACCGAGTACCATCTCTTGAAATAGAATGGGTTCTCAAAGCTCTCGGCATAAAAAGGTGAAGTAGGGATCACATGAAGACCTGTTCATGTGATTCCGAGTATGAGATCTCGATCCAAAGCCATTCAAAGAATGTCTCGAACAGCTCCGACATCTAAGAGTTGAGATTTGACGAGCGCGCTGACAGTATCCTCGTCAGGGTAGGGCATTAATAAGGCCTCAATTATTTTTGATGTGAGCTGTGGTTCTCGGTGATGTTTAGCCATAGCCACGTAGGAATTGAGCTGCTTGCTCTTACTTCATGAGAAAAAGGGGTTAACCTCTTTGTACTGACCTTTGTATACTGTGGGAGCAAGGCCACCTTTGATGTGTAAAAGATGATCACAATTGATAATATTAGCCTGCAAAGATGCTTTGGCAAGCATGCGAGTTGACAATACCATTTCGGCAACATTGATAAGGTGTCGGGAATGGGCGCTGAAGAAGAGGAATCTGAACTGCGGGGAAAACACAGATGGGAAGATATACACAGTAAGTCCAGAATGCGAGATATAACTTGACCCGAGGACAGCTACTGAGTGAAGGGAATCCTCTCTAAGTGAGGGATACTCAAGTGCTGTAGGGTGCATAGACCTGTGCACTAAGAGCGAAACGCGAAAGGTGGACTGTAGGGCAAACGCGCGCGAGATACGCACAAGTGCAAAATGCAAAATGGTATGTGCAAAGTGATAATCCGTGCAGACGCGATATATGGGGGGAGGAGAGCGATGTAAGGACTCGCGCGAAGCTTTTGATAGGAGGTTTGTTTAAGAATGCTTGAGTGGGCGATCATGCGAAATACAATTGCGCGATAGAGAAAATAGATTCTGCTTGCGGCTCTAGTATGCAGTGGGAGTAAGAGGGTGGAAAAATCGATCCCCATAAACAAAAATGTATGTAGATTATATGTGAAGACCCAGACGTTGCTAGGCGCACAGGCCCGAGTGCGCAAACCAAGTAAGCTAATTATAGACATGAAAATATGTAATATGAAGTCATATATGCGCGAAGCGCGATGGCGTGTATGCAACACTGGAGCTATGTTAGATATAAGGGTATAGCATGTGAAAAACGCACCAATAGACGCCAGCAGGACATGGATGGATGGACAGATGGGTGGGCGAGCCGCGCGTTCGCGCGTGGAGCCTATCTGTGAAAATAAGTGTGTGCACATATGCGCGAAGCTGGCCCTTAGGACTAGAGTTGGATAGTGCATGGAGAGTGAGAGAATGCGCGGATATAAGCCCAAGGAGATGCGAGTCTCTACAGCGCGATGGTCTCATATTTCACAAACACACTCGTGCTGTGTCTGCAGAGAACAAGGGCCACCAGTCAGAAGCTTTGTCTCACCAGGAATGACAGGATGACCACCATAGGTCCCATCTTGAAACTGAGCCATGTCCCAATCTAAGGCAATAAGGCCATCTTGACAAAAGTTAAAGGAGTCAATGGCGTGAACAACATTTGGGATGTATACCGAATGATAGTCATTGTACCTGGCATGTTCCATAGTGAGGTGTGCTTTGACGTCATGCTGCGTGAGTCCATCGAACGAGATCTGAGTCCATCCATCCAAATGAATGATACCGTGATACGGGAATGCACCCATCATTGGTGGTGGTGTCGGCAAGTGACATTTGATGTTATGAATGTCAGGCTCGGGTGAGAAGGGTCGAGATGGAACAAGTGAAGGCATATATTCCTCAATAATAGGGCTTAGCCTCCTCTCTGAGTTAGGGGGTGTCACAATGTAAGGGTGCGCAGGTTCAGTAGTGCTTGAGTCAGTAGAGTGTTCTGTAGCTGGATTGATATAAAAAGTGTTGATGGACTCATTGTCAAACGAATCCGCCAAGGGTGATGTGACACGTGGTAACACGGATGGAGGGGTCAAGGCTGTCTACGAACGAGAACGAGTACCCTCAATATGAGTAGTTTGCTCGTCGAGAGCTGCGCGTGATTGAAGGGTGTTAAGTGCTTTGTATATAATTGAAAAATAAATTGGCCCACCAGTGACTCCATTGAATGTGTCATCCGTCAATTCATCTGTCTCCCAAATCTCCCCTTCTTCGAACTCTGCCTCCTCTTTGACTATGGCCCTTGGTTACTTGTCCTGACCGGAGTCCCTGATGCGATCAACGTCTAGAAGGGCATCAATATGAGGGATCATTGAGTCAGTAAGAGAGCCTGGGTCCATATCATGCACAGAGGTAGAGTCTGAGTCAATATAAGGTTCATTGAAAGCCGAGAGTACATTGCAAGTGTCACAGGTAGGTAGGGTAGCAGTATGTTCAGGTATGTAGATGGGAGACATAGTGTTGGCCATAGGAGGCACATCATCATTCCCCAGATCCATTGAGGACATGGAGTTGGCAAATACAAATGAGCTGTTGGCCATATGAGACGCGGCGGCATAGGGATGGTCGCCATTGGGCAATCCAAATGATGGGTTAGATGAATGGGACAGATGAGTAGCAGTATAGTCAGTGTAAGGTGAACTGAACGAAATAGCAGATGTAGGTGACGCTTGAACGAATAAATCATTAGTTTTTAGTGAGGCAGGAGGCTCATCAGACATACAGGTCACAAGAGTATAAGGTTGGTTCACGAATGGGGACCCAAACGATGCGGTAGACCTGAAAGCCGCATGAGTGTATGAAACATTGTTGAAATGAAAGAGGTGTGTGAACGTTTGAAACATTGGTGAAATGAGGGCCGAATGATGTGTTGGGGTGAAGAGGCGCGTGAACGTTGGAAACATTGGTGGAATGAGAGCCGAATGATGTGTTAAGGTGAAGAGGCATGTGAACATTAGAAACATTGTTGAAATAAGGGCCAAATGATATGTTTGGGTGAAGAGGCGCATGAATGTTAGAAACATTGTTGGATGGAGTGCTGAATATGTGGTTGATGAATAAATGTGCCCCAAGCCCAAAGTGGTGTTGGGTGGATCAAGGGTGTCATGGTGTGAGGGTGCATTGGGCAAGGCATCAGAGTATGTGTCCATAGCAAGAAGGCCATTGGGCAACAAGCAGATGATGGGCAAGAGGTCATCATCCATGCCCAGTGGCAGGGTAGGAATAGACAATGTTCCTGTTAGATTGTGAAGGCTTTCAGAATCAAAAGAAAACTCACCCACCTCGGTTTCAACAAAGTGTCCTCCTCCTGCAGATGAATGTGCAGTAGAGGAAGAACAATCCTTCAAGAAAGCATTTGTGTCCAAGAGAGGTTGTTGAGATTCAGAGACGGCGCCTGGAGAAGGAGTTTGATCCACAGAGGGCCCTAAGTTGTCCAACTCGCCAGAGAGCTCATCCCAATTAATGGGAGAATATGCAGGAGAAGGGATGTTGTTGTTGTTGGCAAAGTCATTGGAGGGTGGGAGGGAAGAGTGGAAAGAGAGAGTGAGGGTGTCACTCTCAATAGAAGTGGTGAACCGGAAATTTCCAGGGTGCTGGACCACGAAGTGCGCAATGTCAGCATGTGTTTGATCGAATGTGTGTACCAGCATTTTCCAAGTGGACAATGAAATACTGAATTTGGAAGTGTGTGAGAGTTTTGGATGCCTCACACTGTATTTCTCAGACACAAGGCTATTGGGTGCTGGGCATAGCGTTAATTTTGGCGTCTCTTTTATATTCTTCATGTATTCTTTTATTTTAATTTTGTTTGACTTATTGAGTTTTGACAAATTCAATCACATGATTTTTGAGATCCAGATTGACAACGTGTGGATTAGAATTTGTCACGTGACTTTTAACTTTGGAGTTTCTGTTGTAACTTCTGTAATTAATTTAGTCACGTGATCTTCAGTTTCGGAGCTTTCCATACAAACATCTGGACTCAAATCAATCATGTGATTTTCATTTTCAGAGGTTTCCATTTTTACATCTGAGTCTGGTAAATTCTCATTTATCTTGCAAAACATTGTAGTTTCGCCCATATTGGTGATCCATGTGGATGGTTCAAAGTCCCAATGAGGATCATTTCCATCCAGTGTGCACAAAAGTTTGTAATAAACTTCTAAATCAAGAGGATCTTTAAATAATAACCATGTACCATCTTTTCTTTCATCAATGGATACATAGTTGCCCCGCTGCCAAGGTCGTCCTAATAATAGGCTAAATGGTACGTGATCTCCAACAAATAAATTCACATGGGTACTAACTCCACCACAGTCTAGTGGAACATTTTGTACCAATCTGTGAAGTTTTCCTTCACCGCCATTAGCATCATTCATAGATACTGACTTAGCAACATCAATAGGCCTATTAATTATAGTCTTCCAAATGTGCTTGTTTACGATATTGAGCTGGGAACTGGTATCAATTATTGCGTTAATTGCTTGACCGTCGCAACGCATAGCTATTTTAATTAATAGCCCTCTCGTCTTAGTCCAAACCAAATGTGCCTCTACTTTCGAGTCATTTGGTAAGGTCTTAGGTTTGATAGCATTTGCGAGAATTCCACTAAGCTCTTTAGATGTCCCTAGGAGTTCTCCTACCTCAAGTTGAATAGGGGTCCTCAACATGGTCTCGAGGATTTTCTCTGGCTTCATTTTAGTGGCAATATCAGAGACTTGTTGGCGTGTTATTGTAGTCTTACAATCAGGGTTCAATGTAGGTTTGAAGGGTGAATTGTTATATTTCGTTTGTTTCTTGGTAGCCTTTCTGTCATCCACATCATCGATGATAATGTCATCGCTATCCCAACTCTTCTCTCGACTTTGCCCAACTTCTCATTTGTTTATGGGCTTAGTCTTAGTAACTGGAGTGGGTTGTGTGGACTTAGGCTTAGCTTGAGTTTCAGCTTTCTTTGCTGGAATAGTGGGTACCTTTTCTTTACCCTTATCTTTATCATTTGATTTCCTTAAATTCTTAGATTGACCAGGAGGAAATACCTCCTTGAATCTCTCTTGTCTTCCTTGAGTAGAGTTTCGTGTAACTCTTTCAACTGGGAAGGCGTAAGCTTCGTCTTCGGTATCAGTTTCATCTTCTTCAGATTTCTTATACCGGTTGATTGATTTGTCTGAGTCAATAGTAGCACTATCAGAACTCACATAGTCTTCTATATACGCGGATCTGGACTCTTTCAATTGATTTTCCTTAATTGTGCTATAGGATTTCGTGTCCTCAGTGTTTACTTTAATAAAGTGTGTCACTGGCACCTTATCCTCTTGGTTAAGCACTTCTAAAACTGATTCTTCAGGTAAATGTCTAATCCCCCTTCCATCTGGTCTAATTATCTAACCATGGGCTGATCGCTATAGCTTACCATCCAAAATCAACTTGTTGACTTGAGGACACATAGGTATTCCATGTCCTTTCTCACCACACCTGAAGCAAATGTGTTCGTTGAATGGTGTATTTAGCACTTTGGTCACCCCATTTTAGATACCTCTTAGGTTGATTGTTGTCTATAGAGGTTTGTACCTAAGAGGTATGTTTCTGCTGGTCTCTCCAATGTTCCATGGTCCTTCCCTATTATTTTTGTGGACCAAAAGTGGATGTACTGCACATGGACCATAGACCATTGGGACCATGTCATGGCACGTATGACAGGGTATTTTGGACCATATATCTAATGGATTTCCCCACATATATAGGAGTGTCTGGAGTCACAAACCACCTAAATTTTCGATTGTTTGTGGTAATTTTCTGTTGATTCTGACGATGTTTAGCATTAGACTACTATGAATGTTTGTGTTGTATCTACCATATAGAACCATATGATGGCTGAAATTGTGAATTCAAATGT
>KN835709.1:0-14407 GCA_000827255.1 Suillus luteus UH-Slu-Lm8-n1 | reverse complement strand
CGGATATCAAATTGGACAATGGATGGAGGTGGCAGGGCTAATCCTACTGAGGGGTGACATGCACAACGGTAAGATGGTGATGATAGGGATGGGAAGTAGGGTTCGGAGTATGGGATATGACACTGAGCCAGAGTCTCATCCATCTTCATGAGTTCCAATGTCAACCTTCACATCACACATCTCTCGATGCCACTCTATAGTGTCGTGAATATTACTGACCACAACCAAGTTCCTTAGCGAAGGAAGGGTTCTTGAATATTGCCGGGACTTGAGTTGCGCAACTCAGGAAAGGCATTTGACGTTCTGATGCGAGGCACAGTAAAGGTAAAGAGATGGGTGACGCAGACAAGGGAGTGGGCATCTCCACCTTCAACATGATCATTAGAACTTTCAAGAGGTACAGGTAGCGTATAATCAACTTACAAGTCCATTCAACCTGTAGGCAGGGTTCAGCGTTACTAGGATTGCGCCTATGCTCGCACACGCCCACTGAAGTGATGCATAAGAGCTTCATCTTCGGATAAACCCTTGGATGAGTGTGTATCACGCGTTAGAGCCAACACAGCACACTACCTATTGTTCCCCATGAGTACAGCGACGCGGTCGCCCTTCCTAACACCCATTGCGACCAATAATAGTGTAGACCAAACCAGTCCTGTTGTCGCTCCACCATCGACAACTCCCCAGGACCACCAGTGTGCTCTGCAGGAAGGACAGGAGTAAAGGGCTCCACATGTCCCTCATCCTTGAGTTTTTGCTGCTAAACTTTCCACTCTTCTCCAGTGCCTGCTTGGGCATTCCACTGTGGCCCGACATGATGATGAGAATACGCTATGCATGAAGAAAGACTTACGAATTCCTGTAGGTTTCTGATCTCCTTCTCGGGTGTGATGAGCGTACTTTGGATCAGGAATTCGTCCTTGTACTTCGACGACAAAGGTTTGTCTTTCATTGTAGCATTACTGTAATTATGGATATGTAAGCAAAGTTGATGCAGACATAACACGAGGAGCATACCGGAGAGCATCAATACTTTCACTAGGCTACCCTGCCACCCACGGATACAAGCGATGAATTTTGATGAGGTAGAGGGCCGAGGCCGTGATGGTAGCCATAGTGAGCAGAACGGGCGGGATGGCGTCGCGAAGGATGATCTGAAGCATTGCGAAATGGTGAAGGATGGGATGATAGCCCATTCTGGAATGGGGCACACTCTGAGCGTTGCCGAATGGTGAAGGATTGGGCAGGCAGTATGGGACCGTGTACAGCAGCCATAGTGAGCAGAACGGGCGGGATGGTGGTGTCGCGAAGGGATGATCTGAAGTGTCAAGCGTTTGGGAGTTTTAGTTAGAACTTACCCTCGAGCTGCTTTATCCATCCGCGATGTCGATCGTAGGTGGTCGAGGTTCAGGCCTGAACCTGGAGCGTATTGGCAATCGAGCCCCAAGAAGCGAGCGCTGTGGCTGAGCGCTGAGTCGTCATGTGTCAGAGACTCTAGACTCTACAGATGGTGACATCAAATTCCCGGCACGTGATGTCACATGATTTTGTTTTCAGCAGTTAATGAATACCACGTCCCTTGATACCCGTCACTCTTCTGTACGTGGCTCTGGCACCACCTCCACACCTCAGCCTGGTGCGAAATGCTCTAGGGCTGCCTCCGCCATGTAAGCTCTTCATACCTCCTCACCTGCTTTGTTCAACTCACATACTTTTCTCCAGACTATATCACAGTATCATGATGGCTTCATCGCCGTCATCTGGATCTCGTCCCAATCGCCGTCGGCTTGCATCATCTGGGCTTGGACGTCACTTCGTCAGTCCGCGCAGGCCCCAAGACAAGAGGATCACTCAAGCCTTGGTCGAGGTACCTGGTGCAGAGGCCAAACGACACCGAATTCTCGCAGCAATGGAACAACTGATGAATCCAGATCATCCCATATTGAAGTCGCCTCTCTCACCTCCCCTCATCACAAATACACTTCCTGATTCTGCTGATGATTTCATCGCAGATGATGGCATGGAAACATTAGTGCTAGAATCAGAATCGGACTCCAGCACAGGGGAAGCGCTGTCGAACTTAGCCTTGAAACGTCGCATTTGGCCTGACAGGCCGACTCAATCATTATACAACTCGTGGTCAACACTCATTCCCACTCTCGTCAAAGCCCAACTCCAATACTCCGCGCGAACACATGGCAAACCTTTAGAGAAAATCCAGAAAGTCATCTCAGCGTGTAGGACTCTCAGGTGCGCATCAAAATGGACAAGTCTTGTATGCTTGTTTTTAGACCGTAAGCGCTGGAAAATATACCAGAGAAATGCTCGTATTGACGGTTTATTAGGCTTTGAATCTATCGAAGCATTGAGTTGCCATTGTTCTTCCCTTCCACAAGTTCTTATCCATCATGGCTTGTTCCCAACAGCACCGTCGCAGCCTCGAATGGCAGTGTCCCTCGAATTACTGTCTTTCTACCGGGCGTTGTTTGAGCATTCCTGTGATGCAATCAACGCGCTCACACACGCTCTCAAGACATACTACTCGCGAAGAGGCTTCCGGTTGACAGATTCCAAGGTAAGTTTATTTAGTACACTACAAATGAACACTAATGACGTGTTTCTATAGGGCGACGAAATACGAGAGCCTTTTCGTCGCGGCCTTGGCCATGCGGTGCAATGGTACGACATTCTCCAAATTGAAGTTGAGCGCCAAATCGAAGACCTTCTCGAACGATGCCGGTATCAAGTTACACGGTTCGAAGAAGCATCACCCATCGTCAATTCTCCCGATTCTCACCCCAATAGCACTTCCTCGCCATCTTGCAACCCCGCCATCTCTCATGACAGAGACCCACCATCCAGTCACCAATTACACGATCCCTGCAATACCGCCCCCTTACAGTCTGTGCTACACCCAGGCTGGTGTTCGTCAATTCTTGCGCAGCGATGTCCTGCATGTTTTGGTGGAACATTCCACGGAAGACTGACTGAGGAAGGCGCTGATATACATGTTGCAACTGATGGAAACTTCCATCACCGGCATCGGCGCTCAGCGGGTGATTGCCCCCATTTTTATGACCCTACTTACTTTCTCTCAAAAGGGTTTGTTGACGAGGTCGGCTGCCGAATTGATGCTCAACGTAAACGATCTCCTAAGGCACGCGACCCCCTTGTACCGGATGAAGCTATCGACCTGTGTGAAGGCGCTTATGAAGCGGCTGATGGGAAGAAACAAAAAGCTGCCATGGATAGTTTTGACGATACAGGAGTTATGGCCCTCATTTGTCGTCATGACATTCCATTGTTTTTTACTAACATAGATTCTCCCGGGGAACAGCAAAAATATTCCATCGCACTTCTCCAACATTTGTTTTCGTTACTGCCTCCCCAGGCTACTGTTACTCTGCTGTATGATGTTGGGTGCATTCTTGCGCGATCACTTTCTAAGGTAAAGACAATATTTATTTTGATATTTATTACTTAATCGTATCAATCATAGTATGAGATACTTCCTGAAGATGTGACCAACCGTCTCCGTTTCGCCACCACAGCCATGCACGCCTACGGACACGAGTGGGCCTGCCAGTTGGTATACAATCCGAGGATGTGCGTTGGCCTCGGCTTGTCTGACGGAGAAGGTACAGAAAGACTGTGGTCGCGGTTTGTTCGATTAATCGGCGTCGAAAGGTCATCTTCTGTGTGTCGTCATTTCTTCATTTCTCGATGTATCTATTGTTAAATTCGTTCTAGCGCCAACGTCGGCTATGGCTGCTTGATCGTCACGCAACTGCAATCGGACAGGAGATGCGAATCGACCTTGGCGATTGGATCAAGCGCCGTCTAAGACGTGGCATCAAGGATCAAGGATCGGTGGCGCAAGAAACCCTCACTAGATGTCGAATCCCTATTGAAGAACTACGGTCGCAATGGCTCCATCAACAGAAATCACAATTGTCCATCCGCACTCGTAAGCATATTCACGTCTCACGTTGTTTCTCGTTGATTTCTTGTTCCAGATGCACCTGCTCGCCTTAAAACAGAGTTGGATATTGTCCTCTCTTTGCAAGCTGACCTCGACACCTCACACAAGGCACTTCAGGCCACTCAATTCATTTTGGGCAAAGAGTCGGCATCTGACGACACAATACAAGCGCTTGAGAGTCTTGCGAGTGGACACGACCGCTTGATAACTAAAGTGGAAACACTCTACGCGTCGCTCAACATTCACGACAGATTTCCTGAGCTCCAGGGCATTAATCTAGAGTTCGTTCGAATATTACTGACAGCTCGCGACCTCAAAATGAACATACACAAGCGGGTGATTGCCAGTTTCTTTGAATGGGACAAGCTTGATCGGGCAGTAGGCGGCGCTCAACAAGCCTTGGGTAATTGTTCACTCTTCGCGTTGTATTTAATAAAACAGACTTCTCTCAGGAACCAAGCTTCACCAGCAGACGAGGAAAGCCATAGCCAAACGGCAACCCGCCCTCATGACCGCCATCAGAAAGTTTAATTCATATTGCGAGCAGTTAGAATCTCATTATGACATATCTTCCGGCATTCCGTTACCATCGCCTCTTCCAACGAAGCTTGCAGAATTGCGTGCTGATCCCACACTAATGGAGGATGTGTGGATAACACCTTCAGCTGGTGAGGTACCGCTGTGGTTGGAGGATTCTGAGGTAAGGGATGGCATACGCGCGCTTCTCAAGCGTGATCGCTGCCAAGAAGAACAGCTGCGACTTCGCACTGAGGCAGATAACCTGTGCCGTTTTTTCGGTGCAGAGTTGGCCGCACTCGAACTCGCTATTCGCTCTTTGGGAGGTACGTATTAATTTATGGCATTGTAGTTTTATTTTCTGATCGAGTCAAATCTGCAGGCAATCATTTCACAGCTGCCCTGCAGCAGCGCCAGAGCAACTTCCTTCAGACCCAATCACGCTGGACAAACCCGCTAGCATCTTCGGCACAGTTCGCCGCCCAAGTGAACAAAGCACAACAAGTTGTTCCTGGCGTTTCTGGCGACTCTCGGCATCCCAGCATCGCCTCCATCCCTACTACCACATTGGAATCTCTGGACTTAGAGGGTGATGATGATCAAACTTTTACTGACGAAGTACTGCATGTCGACTCCAAGCAAGCTGCCCTCGCAGACCTTCTGGAGGGTGATACAGGACCCTTAGATCATGACGACGCCAACGACACCACAAATTTTAGCCTCAACGTTGACGTGAATATTCTCCAATCAGAGGGGTCTGAGGTAAAAGTCGCTTGCTTAAATTAAATCTAGCTTTCATGACCCATTCTATTCTTCCAGAATCTTCTAATCGATGACTACAACGTTCCAGCTCGCGAATCGAACATTGTTGTGCCTGGCACCTTTACGGCGCGAGTCCGACCTCCTTGCAACGGATTTCCCCATCAGATTTTTGAACCCAAAGACATTGCCATTCTCTGTTCCCCCACAGCACGTCTCAATGACGTTTGCATTAACAGTTGCGCTGCACTACTCTACTCCGAGCTCAAAGTTCCCAACGTCTCTTGCGCAATACTCTCTACTCATGACCTTCCACGTATCCGATACAATGCGCCTGATGAAGTCATCTGGCGTCAATGTTCATGGACGCAGTATTGGGAAAGAGACATTTGGGTGCTTCCTATACATCGACCCTCCCGCGTTGGACATTGGGTATTTTGTGCGATCTACCTGCCCTCCAAGGAGTTTCACCTCTTCGATAGCCTTGGGGATCAAAAACAGTGGAAGCATGACGTAAAGGTATGTTCTCGTTATTAACATCCGAATAACGAAATTAATGACTAGAAGGACATAATGAAATTGATTGGTCGGCTCATTCTACTGGCACGCGATCATCACCATCACCTTCCCATCGACCTCGAAGGATGGGTGGCTCGACCTCTCAACGTAAGTCTCTTCGCCTGATGAGTCGGACCGGTCTCATGTCATACAGATCCAACCTCTTCAAACCAACAGCTATGACTGTGGCGTATGGGTTTTAGCTGCAATCATTGCCGTGCTTCGTGGGCGGCATGTCACAGGAGTACGCGAGGCTGATGTTGGTGATCTGCGTCATTATCTTAGCATGCTCGTACTTTCTCTACCATTGGATGTCCAACAAATGTCTTGAATATATATTATACCGGCCATCATACATACGGATTCCTGCCAGTAGCTAACCAATCCTCCTCTCGTCGGTAATCTAAGATCGCTCTCGCTACCCCCTGCAAGTAACACCCGGCCACGAGCTTATGTCTTGAGCATCCCTGCAAGTTGTCGACACGAACACGAAGCCCGTCCCAGCCTGCAACCAACCCCTTCTCCGCCTCTCGAATCTCCATAAGAATCCTGGAAGTTTCTCCCGCCTTATACATGTCAGCGCGGTGGGTGCGAGACTCCCTTTGGATGTGCAAGTACCGTCCATGCATCACATCGACAAGGTTCTCCGTGAATCGTGCTTCCTCCGGCGAGTCAGGTGGGACTGGATAGTCATAAGGAGGGGGTTGGTCCCACTGTGAGAGATCGGATTCGTCAATCAAGTTGGAACCAGCACAAGATTGGTGAAAGAGGTAGGAGTCAGGAAGAGGAAGAGTCGCGAATAGAAGGAGGGAGGGTGTCAGAGAGTCAGGCGGGTCGCTGATGGTTGTACGAGGTACGCATCGTCCATGGTGCTTGACGTAGGCACGGGCATTCTGAGCTTTGCGAGTAATTTTACCTCTGTGGAAACAGGTCAATCATGACACCAATGCACAGAATACTCACAGGATACTTGCCGTTCTGACTGAGAATAAGATGCTTTGTGACACTTTGCAGCTGTCAACTTCGCCTCTAATGTCAAGTACTTTGCTCTGCGGCCCATGGCGGGGATGTGAAAATGTTAGTACAAGTAAGTTGAGTAAGACCAAAGTTAGTGTTGAGTTTGCACTGCTGTGTTCCTTTTGTACACATTGAATGTAGTGCAGCCATTCGAACCTCATTGAACCCATAGTTCTCGTCCAAAAATTGGTACTAGCAAGGATGGGGCATGCTATTGGAATCTATGAGACTAGTTCAGACGCGATTGTGGGCAGCGAACACCTGCCTGTTTGTCTTTCCAACTTAGTATGATGTTTATCCTTGATCTCATTGGCTCACATTGTAAGTCTGTTTGGAGGCTGGAGGCTCTAGAAAACACTACTACAGCCAAAGTCCAGCACGGCAAGACCATCGGCACCTCCAAGCGGAGTATGAACTCCACTAGTTTCTCACACTCTTTCACTGTCTCAGTGTCTGCAACAGCACCAAGGGCCATTGATCTCAGCCGGTTCTTGCGATGCGCTAGCCTCCACAAGGATTTCATCCAGCTTCAGCCACACACTATCAACATCATGGTGGGCCCCGATATACTGGCCCCCTCCATAACCGAGGGCGTCTCTACAATGGTCGGTCTGGCGTCTGATCAGCGCGAGGTGAGACGCCGGTCCCCGTGCACTGACTTCAAGTTATTAATTATTCACACTAGAAACATAAAACTGAGGCCACTCTATTGGTGCGTAACTTTCATCTGTTTGTTGAGGCTGTTCTGGGGATTCCCCGGCTTTTCTGGCTGATTCTACTTCCCGGGTCTATGTACGCTAAGTTGTTTCTTTAATTTAATTTGATTTTGAACTCAGTACCAGTTATATGTCTAGCCCCATTGGTCCTCCGAGTCAAACTCATTTTAGGGGTTTCAATTCCCCACTGCCTCCTGAGCCTCTGTCTCATGTGTTCCTAATATCTTGCTAGATATCAATATATCTTTGGCATTTTCTCCCGGAAATCATGCGTAAAAGGGCGTTACTCGCGGAGGTTCAAATTTCGAATAAGTACGGTGCGTTCCTACCTATTTTTCAGTGCTTACACCCTCATTTCTCTCTGAACGTCTCTGTAGCCAACTCTGGTCTGCGCAGCCTCTGTTGCCTCTCACAACATATCGAGAACACTTTGTTGATATTGTGTTCAGTTTATACCCGTCAGTCTTTTTTTTGTACCGTTCATTGCCGGCTCAAACATCATTCAAGGTCTTTTGTTGATCGAGTGCCTATCGCTCGTATCGTACTTTTCCGTAAGTTCTCCCCTCGTTTATCCTTTGTATCCTCGACGCTGAGATCTTCCTTGCAACTAGGGTACCCAGACTGCTCGCTCTTTGAAATTGTCTATATTCTGTACCATTCGTGAGTTTGTTTCCCTTAGAATTATTTCCTGGCTCACCTCAAATGCAAAGTAGCCATGACACAATTTAAGGCAGACCGCTTTGTTGCATCCGCAAATCAAGCGTCTCTGCCTCCCGTCTGCATGGAGTCGTTGCTTGCTGTACCCCTCTCTAGCCTGGAATATGTCCATGAGCAGTTGGGAGGAGGGCGCTGCCAGTCATCGCCTCCTGAGTTGACCCCTACAAGGCTCAGGAGTAGAATCAGAGCTACTTCACGGGATGCTGGTATTGTGAAGGAGGCATCTATTCGCCGAGCCCATCAGCAACCTTCAAGACACTCTCCTGCCCCCTCAGGACACTCTCCTCCCCCCTCAGGAGCCGCGGCCTCTCGTTCTTTTCTCAACGATGGTTCCACGAGCATCGACACGTCATCTCTGCCGATGCCACCTCCACACAGTCATCATGGTTTGCCCTATCTTGGCAAACCTATTCTGCGACTTCCTTCTCATCCAGCCAGTGACCGTGACACATCATCACTCACCCTCTCTGCTCTGAATGAGCGGCATCCCTCTCCCTTGGGTTCGCAAGAACCTGCACAGATTCAAGACATGTTTTACGGTCATAGCATGAATGTGCAGCCCGCCTGGAAAGGCTCAAATATACACCACTCCTTTGATTCCATGGCCGATGGTGTCGAAAATTTGCCATCCCGCTCCCACAATCCGACCCTATGTGACGCGTCCCGACTCGTACCTCCCCTGTATGTAATACCTCCGACACCGTCCAAAGATGTCCATGGCGGCATTGATCAGTCTGCTGTGAAAGCAACCATTCCCCAGCTTGACCTCAGCTACTACCCGGATGATGGGTCTAGTCATTCGCGTTTCCCAGAAGAAAGTGTGTCTGATGATAACGCAAATTCGCAGAAACCATCCATGACGGGACGGAGGTCATCGGAGATGAACATACTTTTGGAAGAAGGTTTTGCAGGGATTGAACGTGCTTTCGATGATCTATCTCTATCGACTACATATCCGCTTCCACAGCTCACTAATATGTTTCTCAAGAGTCGAAGGCGAGCAGTTCATGGTATTAATTACTGGAACATATACGCGAATTACTTCAAGGAGAACATGGAGAAAGAAGTAGCACGTGTAACGGAGGATGATGTGAATGATGCTAAAGGCAAAGGAAAAGAGGTTTGTAGGCCAGATATGCAGGGCACGCCGAGTGAGTGTTTAATATAGTCATGATATTCATTTTATTCTGACTTTTTACACAGGCACGAGGTTGCGAACACGTTGCTATGAAAAATTCAAGGACACCTTCCCAGATGCATATCAGGATATTCTCGACATGTTTGATGAAGCTGCTGTGCTAGGTGCTGCTACCCAAACTGTCTCTCAGCGTGGACAATCGTTCCAGAGGCTCTGTAAAAAAGTGACAGGCATAGTAAGGTGTTTCAATTGCGGACGTGTTACTCGCTAAACCTTTTTCAGTTAGATTCCTCGGCCGCAAGATTCGGTTTTGAGGCCGCTGTCGTGCTATGTGGGAAAATAGTGAACCAAGATGCAGCACTTGGTCATGTACACACGACACCCGGTGCTGGAGGGGTAAGGTGATTTACGTCACGGCATTCATCAGCCTGAGGCGCTAACTCCTTTAATAGTTTTTTGAGACACGATGTCGTGCCAACGACGACACAATCATCGCTCACATCAAAGCCCATGTATTGTAAGTGTTTGTTGTCAATCTATGGCCTTACGTGTTTTGATCTTGCTTGTCAGTAATGCTGCCTCGTTATCAGCAGTCGAAGTTTCCTTCAATGATGTTGACGATGACAACCAGGGCGTAGAATCATCGTTGAGGGATGACACCTTGGACTTTCAAATTGTGGAAGGGCGAGAGGTTGCGCTAAAGTGGTTGAAGCGCGAGCTCACCAGACAAGTTGGTATGCTTTCGTCTCTCTGTATCTTTGGCTGAGGTTCATGAAATCACATCAGAGTGCTGCGGCGGCAAATTTGTGTCTGACAAAAATTTTCCTTGGAAGCTCATGCCGAACGCCCTCGCCGATGACTGGCTTCGCATCACCGGCTATCCTGCACACAAGTGCTTGTTACCGGGGGAATATCATAGCAATACGTCGAAGAGCAAGGCCATTGGAGGGCTGATGCACAAGGAGATCTCTGCACTTGTAGATGCCCTGAAGGCAGGAATGATGGTCGTCGTTAAGGTACCTGCAAAGTTTCAGGGTATGTCCGACAGTGGGACTTCGAATAATCGGCTGATAATTTTTCAAGCCGCTCTCATTGCTTCCGAGGTGCCTGTTATCGTTGGTGAAGCGCCTCCGTCTGACTATCCGCACCCTGGTGCCCGCCGCATGTTTGCAGATGGTCACACGGACTTTAACGGACCCCCTCGGGCTAAGCCCACCACTGCAGTGACCAGGGTGAAGAAGGCCCACAAAGGTTACAATGCCAGAACATCTTCTCAGCAAGATGAACCTCATGATGAGGTCAGGTCTCTCCTCCAAATGCCAGAGCCCCCTCCCTCGCGCCCATTTGTCGTGGCCAGGAAGCCTTCACCACACCCAGTACCTCCTCCCTCGCGCCCATTTGTTGTGGTCACGAAATCTCCACCACACCCAGCACCTCCTCCCTCACGCCCATTTGTTATGGCCACCAAGCCTGTCATGCTTGACGTGATCTCCCTTTCGACCTCTGACTCCGAGGAGGAGCCGCTAGAGAAACCTGAAAATGGTAAGGGCAAAAAGAGGAGGTTGAAATTTGCAGCAGCATCTCGAACATCGAAGAAGCATGCATCATCTGCAGAGGTAGCAAAGGATAAGAATGGAGAGACGAAGGGTGGGCCATTATCGCCTCTGACTGTTGGATCTTCAAGTGATGAGCCGCTCGCACCGGCAGGTCAGTGTTTTTAATTAACTTCGGACCCACCCATCTGACTATTACAAAATAGCTCAACCTGCTAAGAGGCTCCGGGACGGCCCCGTCAATAGTTCTCACTATGTGGAGAGCCGTGCACTTCGGAAGTTGTACCACGAGGTTGACTCCGAAGATGCGAATGATACCAACAAGAAGGATCCTGCTATCGAGCTTGCTGCAAGCGCTCCTGCACACCCCGTAATGGTTGCTCCAACTTCAGATGACCCATCTATGCTCGTTCATACATCGCAGACAGAGCCTTTGAACACCGTGGTTGACCAGGTTGGTCCAGCCAGTCCACATGCTACAGGGCAGCAGTCACCCCGGCCTATGGCGTCTCAGAATCCTCTGCGGAACAACCCTCGTATTCCTTTGGACTCACGCGAGTTTCTCCGTCTTCGCGACCACCCTCGTCGTCATTACTTCCGTGAAGTTCATCAACATCGTGACACTCCTCCCCCGTTGTTGGACCATGATGATCTGCAGCTGTGGAATGTGACTAATAACCGAAGGGAGGCTCCAGGCCTAGCGCCTCCAGAAGTTCATGATTCATATGGATCATATGTTTCTGGGTTTCCTCCGTGGGACGATGTTGACGACCGTCAGCGTTTCACTCCTTATTCCAACGATCCCTCACGCGTGTGGGGCTACCATGATCGGTACGGTCAATGGAGGAGGCATCCAGACACGCAGCAGATGGTTCATGATGGTGAATTTGGCGGCTACTCACGCGAAGCTCCGGTGCCACGAATTTATCCATTTGAAGACCACCGTGCAACCTGTACTGATGACAATCGTGATGACAACTCGATGATGCATGAACGTTCTCCAAATATTCAACCTGGACCATCTTCATTTTGATTACTTTACCCAAGTTCCCTCACAGCGCCGCCGTTGTCAGCATCTGGACTTTTGACAAATGAGCTTCCTTGTCTTTATGGTGCATCCGTTCTCGTTATTTCACGTTCTTGCTTGGACCATTATGTTCCCTTTCGACTATGTTGTTACGCGACATGTAACTTTCGAGTGTTCGAGAAAATATACCATTATTCATGTCTGATTTGGTGTGTGGGATTATCTTCACATAAATGCGTGCAAAAATTGTAAAATTACATTTTGGCATATGATTCTGAATCCAAGATGACTCAATTATGTGTAGTTAGTTGACATGTTCAACGAGGTTGCTCATGGTATGACACTATCTATACAGAAGTGTTTCCAAAATTAGTGAGATGTTCTCAACCGTTCAACTATTCACAGCTACTCCGCTTGACTACCAACCATTCCTATGATGATGCCGCTGCCACAACCAGTGAGCACGAGTTCTTATCGCAAACACCTCTATGGATCAGTCACTAACTCCAATGCACTCCCTGAACCTCGAAACAAGAATGTTATGGATAAGCTCTTGGAGGAAGAATTTATGGGTACGGTCTTATGGGAAGAAAAATCACTCCCCAAGGATGCCAAGTCTATCATGGATACTCTTATCCTACAGACCAATTTCACCCCAGCTTCTCTCAGCAAAATCTTCTATTTCAAGCCCGGGCCAGGAGGGAAGAGCGTTAAGAGAGGGCCTATCTTTCAACCTGCTACCCGCCGTGGCGCGAATGCAGAATGGCTGTTCGATGACAGGAATGTCCAGCCGAAGTTGTTGGTAGACTCCAGAAAACAGAAGAAGAAGGCGCAGGGACAGAAGGGACAGGGACGAAAGGCAGGGAGGGCGCACAAGACACAACCACGCGCACAGATGAGCATGGTGTCGGCCTCGTTGACCGATACCGAAGTGGAGATGTCGGATTCGTCTTTTACAACGCCTGAAACCGACAAGAGCTTCGGTGCCAAAGGATATGATGGCAATAACTCCAGCAAGAAGCGGCCTCGGGCATCGGCGACGACAGAGGGCAAGTGGACCCTCCTCTTCAATGTTGTGCAAGCTGCCATGCACGCGATGTACAAGAGCATTTTCCCGAATACCTCACCTGCATTCCCCTTTTGTGCCATCAACGTTATCAGTGACCCGCCGAAGCGTATTTGGTCCTCCCAATTCTGTAACACTCCCGTCCCGGACGACACCAACGCGCAGAAGCCAGATATCATTCTGGTAGATTGCAATCTACGCAACCTCTCGTTGCGATGGTGCAACATTATCACATGCGTGGAGCACACAGAAAGCGAACTTGATTCATCCATACCTTTGTATTGCGGTAGCGGCACCAAAGGGTACCTGTTGATGTGAGAGCAACCTTGGCGCCGGTTTGTCTTGATTTTCACTATCGCTAACAACATGCTTCGCCTTCACTACTTTGACCGCTCAGGTCTGATAATTTCACGCCCCACCAACATCCTTAAAAATCCTGTGCGTCTTCTTGAGGTTTTAAACACCTTGACGCTCGCGCATCCCAACAACCTCGGTTACGATCCAACAATGCACATGTGCGATCCTACCTGCAAGGGCTCACATGCCGATCTGAGGGAGAACGCCGTAGGCTGGATAGAGAGCCATGACAAATCCCATTTATCAATCATGAGTGTGCTTTGGCGAAGCCAAGGTTTCTTTTCTCGTGGCACCATTTGTTATCGCGTTCAGACCTCGGATGGGACGGAGTACGCACTCAAAGACTGTTGGGTCGCCGAGGACAAGAAAAACCATGAGGTGACCGTTCTCAAGATGGTTGAAGGGATCCCGAATGTAGTCAAGCTCGTGGCCGATTGGGATGTCCTTTACGATGGGGAGTCGGACTGCACATATCGTATTCGAGCTTCCCATGGTGTTTGTGCCTCTGGGTTTATTCGCAGATTCCACCGGCGCCTTCTGTTGACCCCCTGCGGAGAGCCGCTTGTGCTCTACTCCTTGAAGCTTGAGCTGTTGAGAGCCTTTCATAACTTTGTCACGGGTGAGTCTCGAGTGCGTTGAAATTGAATCCTGAGACTGACCATCGGTATTTAGCTCATGAGTTAATGCTCGGAAGGCACGTCCTCCACGGAGACTTGAGCCCGAATAATTTTATCATCCATGACGGACAAGGGTATTTCATTGACTTCGATCATGCTCGAATTATTGCGGAAGGCGCCGTTAGTGTTCCTTCAGAGGGCACGGTGAAGGATCTTCAACTCAGCTGAGGGTGCAGCTGATATAATTGTTGAAGGGAAGAGTGAGAGTGCGATAGGCTCGTCCCTTAGGGGATGCAAGGAAAGCTGGTGACCACTGGGACAACTCTGGGGGAATGCGCGAGGCGCGAGAACAAAGGCGCTATAGGCGCGCGAAGCGCGGGAACG
>KN835708.1:0-14644 GCA_000827255.1 Suillus luteus UH-Slu-Lm8-n1 | reverse complement strand
AAGCGCGATTGTATTTGCTCACTCATGCGCAATATGTCTATTTAGAAAGGACTAGTGAAGAATGCGCGTCTTATTGTACAACAATTACACCGCCGCTATGTTGAGGTTCGAGTCATCAACAACAGGACAGGTCAACTTGGAGATACTCAATGCATCCCTCGCATCCGCTTCGAATTCACACCCCCACGCGCAAGTTGGACCGTTCATCGTCTCCGATTTCCCCTTCGTCTTGCATATGCAACGACTTTCAATGGTTGCCAAGGTCTTTCCCTTGACAAGACCTTCACCGCGATGTCTTCGCACATGGCCAACTCTACACAGCCCTTTCACGGATCCGTCAATGAGATCACTCGCGTATCCTGTAGCCGGAAGACAAAACAAACGTCGATTCCAGGACGTCGAATGTTGTTTATAAAAATTGTTATTAGAAACAAATTAGATTTATCCAACAAGCCGCGCAGCCGCGGCAAGCACTTGTATTCGTTATTCACACGACGTTTTCTCCCAGTATGAGCCCCAGAGTAGCTTACCTTACGTGAATGATGGAGTGTCAGTCAGATGAACACACTGAGCATTGTTAGCATTGCTCTGCCAACACTTCAGGTTGCCACATCAGCCAAATAATCAGGATACCTGGTGCTGAATTAAAATGTACTACAGTACTTTCAGGAGTCTGGATCATGACAGAACAGTGAATGCATCTCCCGGACAACCATCGTGAAAATTGCACAAATCAATCATAGGTACTCTCGATACTCAGGGGGAATGTCCACCTGTCCGCGAAGCGAACCACCAGCTATACGGATACCGCCGTCTTCGTGCAGATAAACTCGTTCCTCGCCAGCTATCTGGTGAGGCAAGAAATCGTCGTCGTCCAGGTCTGCAACATCTCTCACACTCCTAACGCCTATGATAGATGATGGGGAAACAGAAGACTGGGGACGGCTTGAATGGGGGCAATTGTCAGGTCCAACGAGAGACGCGCTCGATGCGATTGAAAAGTTGTGGTTGCTGCGAACCTCAGATACTGAAGCTTCAGTTTGGTTAAGACGAGCATTGTCCACATCTGTGTCCGCCAAAAAAATTAAGACAAGAATTCACATTTTTGGAAATCAACAAACTTGTTTCTCCAACCACTGCTTGAGCACTGCGTCGTCTTCGCCGGTAAAAAATCAGCGCCAGCACAACCACGACCAAGACGCCCCCTCCGACCACACCTCCAACTACTGGCGCACTGTCTTTCTTGGTAGTTTGTCCTGAAGGTTGAGGGACTGGCGAGGGCGAGGACGATGACGATGACGATGACGATGAATCAGTTTGAGCCCCAGGAGTAGTGGAAGACAAAGTTGCAGTTGGTTGCCAGCTATCGAGAGATGATGAGCTAGATGATATCGCTAGCTTCCATGATGAGGACGAGGACGAGGGCGATGGCGATGATGATGGGTCAGTTGGAGGCTCGGGAGCAGTCGAAGGTGATGTTGAAATAGGTTGTTGGCTATCTGTCGTTGCAGGAGATGACGAGCTAGATGATGTCGCTAGCGCCCACAATAAGAAATGCCATATTCCATGAAATGGAAATTCTCACCTGATGACGGGGTATACTGAACATAGTCAAGCCAAAGCGAGTTGATACTGAGATTGGTAATATTTAATTGGTGCGGACCATTGGCCAATGTTGTGGAAGCGAAAAAGTTGTAGTGATACAGAGTTCCTCCTTGTGCAGGAGCTATAAAAGTCACCGCAGGTAGATTGTCAACCTGGTATGATGAGACTGGGGCTCCCATATCACTTGGACCGACGGTACCAAAAACGCTAACGCTGACCCCTAGTAATAGCGCACTACGTCAGTACAAGGAGCTTACAATTTCTACGGTGCCAGGAAGAATTGACACCAACCAGTAAATTTAATCAAAACCATTGAACCTATCGTACTCGTTCCTGTGGTGGTGTTATCGTATTCGAATTGCGGTCGACCGCCAAAATACCATGGACCCCCATAGGTGAAACTGAGATCACGGTCGTCGAGGATTATGGACATGGAAGAAAGTTAATCGTGATCTCACGAGTTGCAAGATTAACATTGCTTTTATCAAAATGACAATATTTGGCTATAATGTTTGTAACGTTGTCTGCAACGTTCTGCAACGTTGTCAGTCATGCCAGATGACGAGATATTAATCATTTAACTTCCCTTTGTATGCTTAAAATTCTCCCATGTGCCGATCAGTGCCTCGCAAGAATGAAATGGTTGCTTTCTGCGGTGTTGATTCGTTGTGTGGGCTCGATAATGACCTCATACACCACATTCTCCATTTTGCATTCAAAATTAGTCCTCGTACTAGATAATCCTTAATCGCTTGATGCCATTCCCTTGGCAGAGTGCCGGTGCCTCTTTCACGCCGTGGGCATAGCACTACAATGATCGAGTTTAAACCACGAGGTCATCGAACGATATCACAGCGAGGGGCTACTGGAGATGCAAGACACTGCTGCTAAGGTCCCGTAGAGCACTGAAAGAGACATGGATATTTTCAGCATAGCAAGTCCCAAGGAAAGTCCAAACCAACACGTACGATACCTTCTGCGCTCTACTTCATGGCGTTGTACAAATCAACGAACAATGATCTTGTGGCAGTTAGAAATGCGCTAGGTGAAAGGCTGTGAGCCTTTCACCTCGGCGCTCAATCGCTCACAGTCTTAATTTTGGAATCGGCGCAGAGAGTACGTATAGTACTTCCCTAACTTGTGTCTTCTCTCAATATCATGATGTGGCTGCCACACTTCCGAACGTGAACGGGATATGATGGGTTCCCCTCCCACGATAGTATCCGGAGCGCTCAGCATCGCCATGAGGAAGCAGCTTGAATTGATCGATGTGAAAAATTTGGTGAACGTCGTATTTGATGATAAGGCTGTTCAATGAAGACCAGCTTCAATTTCTTTCGGGCGGGGAACCATGCTTTATTACGTAATTCCTCCATACATTGGCACTTTCCGCAGAGTCCTCAGGCGGCTGTCTCATCATCTCGTCCTCAGTAAATCCCAAAAACAAAATCACGATGTGATATGATTCCATTAAAAAAATGCGTGAACACCTTGTGTCGCCGGAGGAGGTCGCATGCAATATTTGCCTAGAAGACTTCGGACATTATCTACAACTACTAATATATCTGATATATTTTCCTAATCAAGAAAGAAGCGGACAGCGGATGTTGTCTACTCTCATCCTCTTAAAGTTATAAGGTGGTTTCTATTACTGGGTATAACCGTGATGGCATCGGCTGCTGTGCGAGCTCAAGTTGCAGCCAAATGGCAAGAATCATTCAACCGCCTTAATCGCAACGAGCCAGGAATATCTGGTTTATTGGCATTCAGCGAGGTATGTCGTTGGAATTACCAAGATATATGCTCCAACTTCGCATTCAGGCATGGACTCTAGCCATAGAGTTTCTTAAACCACGAGATTTGAACGATTCTGCGCCACAAAAGCAATATGGTTGGTGAATTCGAGCACTCCATTGTATTATTCCTGAGTCTGGATCAGACTTGAATAAAGTGAGAGCAGCATTTGGCGTTGTCGGCGAGTGCAGGAGGTTACCTGTCATGATGGAGGTTTTCCTTGGTGAGATTGCTCATTTACGATATTGCATTGTTTCTGAGGGACGAAGAGGACATGCGAAAGAGCCAACACTTGATCACCCAAGAGGTTGAGGCATATATGACACTTTACGAGGTAAAAACGTTTCTACACCCCTGCAATTTGTGGTGTCGCTCAATGCTTTATCGCAGAGTAACTCCGACCCAGAAGCAATACGATCACTCGTATATCGTTTGGTCGACTGGTACAACGCGTGGAAACCAACTGCAGAGTACGTGCCATGTACATTGTCAAGGCATATATATATATGATACACCTTAGTCTGGGACCAACGATGATATCCGCCTACACTCTTGCGTTCCAAACTCACGTTTTTTCTGTTCTTCCTCCATCTTTCGCTCGGGGAATCAAGGCTCTTGTTTCAGCCACCCTGCAGCGTACTGTATCTCAATCGCAGGACCCTCAAGACCGCGTCCTGTGGCAAGCTTTTGATACTCTTAGCCTCATCGACCGCTATGAAACCCTTATCGCGAGTATAGGATACGAGTACATCGAATCATATGTAGAAGAAACATGTGCCGGAAAGTGGTCAGAACCCATGCTTGCGACCCTCCGGGCCTGGATGATAGACAAAATTGTGCCATGGATGCTGTATCCATTTGCAAGAGGAGCAACCAATGGTAATTTACTTCAGTCGTCCAAAATGCTGACTCACAAATCACCCAGCGGACGAGGCTAAGACAATGATGCAGGGCGTAGGGTCAAGGTTTGACTTCCATATGCACAAGACGCTATGCAACCTAAGGTGAGAACAATTATTTTAGCCTTAAGTTCTGAAAACTTCAGTTGCAGGACGAAGGAAATTTTTGATATCATCGTCGATTTTCCGGAATCTATGGGCGCCCTCCAAGACCTTAAGGTTGGTATGAATGTTTGTGGTCGATACAAACTTAATATTCTGTTTTACACGCAGGAGTGCTTAGCGCGCGTCGATCAACGTGCGGACCTCGTACAGGCACTACGACATGCGTACGCCGTGGTTCATCGTTGTCACTGCAGCAATGACTCTGATTGTAACTTTCAGTAACAATAAGCGTCTCCTTCACCCGGGCGCAGATACGAAAGATATATTGTCGCATTATGTCTCGACGATTAAGTGTCTCAGAATCGTCGATCCTCCTGGAGTACTCCTATTTAAAGTAGCTGATCCCACAAGAAGGTATCTCCGGTGCGTACACGCGAAGTTGAATTGAAAGACAGCTGATGATATCTGCATGTTTGGTCAGAGATCGACCTGACACCATACGGTGCATAGTAGCAAGCTTGGTTGGAGACGGCGAGAGTGGGGACTCGCTTGTCGATGAGAACGATCCCATTCAACCCCTTCAACAGCCTGAGATGGAGAACTACTCTGATCCGGAATGGAATCCTGAACCCATTGATGCTGGGCCGGATTTTCGCGCTAGCAAGTCCAGTGACGTCATCAGCACCATAGTCAGCATATATGACACGAAAGACCTGTTCGTGAAGGAACTACAAGTACTGCTAGCACAACGCCTGCTGGCGGTGAAGGATGGAAATTTTGACCGCGAGGTCAGTCACCAGTTCCCGAACATGGTAGATGTGCTCAAGAAGGTGCATGCAGCGCCGCAATGTCGAGATTTTGAAGATTCGATTTGGCGAGGCTGCGTTGCAGGTCTGCGAAGTCATGTTACGAGATATGACAGATTCGCGCCGCATAGACCAACATGTGCAATCGCAGACAGCAGTAAGTTGTCATTATGTACTTGACATAGTACGGAGCCACTATTCAAAGTACAGAGTTCCATGCATCCCACGATTATATCTCGACATTTCTGGCCTGCACTTGAGTCCAGTAACATGGTCATGCCTGGGCAATTTCAGATGTACGTCCTTTTCCTGTAATACCTGTTCCCCCTTCTGAACCAGTATAGCCTGCAAGAGAAATATGCCCAAGAGTTCTCCGTATTCAAACCTGATAAGGTCCTCCGTTGGTTACCACATCTTGGCCGGGTTCATCTTGAACTCGAGCTCGAAGACAGGACATTGGAAGCTGACGTGCCTCCCCTGGAAGCGGCGTTCATTGAACTCTTCTCTGAGAAGGGTAAGAGAATATTCAAAGCCGCATGACGGCACTAACCCTGTAACAGACGTATGGACAGTAGATGAACTAGTCCTCCGATCAGGCTCCGTCAACCGAAATGCAGCTGTCAAAGCTCTTGCTACCTGGGTAGATATGCATGTTTTGAAGGAAGACTCGGAGGGTGTTTTCCGGCTACTGAGTGTTACCGAGGGTCCTACACCAGGAAGTAGACCACAAGCACTTAAGCCTGGTTCGTTCATCTTTCGACGTAGTATGTTCTTGATTCTTATCTTAATCAACAGCAGAAGCAGGGGAGTTACCCCCAGTAATGAGCGTGCAGCAGCAGCAGGCCGAACAAATGAAAATATACTGGAAGGTACGCTTTGTTGTCATTTGCACATGCTTCAGTAGATCTTACAGCAAAATGACGCGAAGTTCATCGAGGGAATGCTAACAAATCTGGGTTCGCTACCGCTGGATCGAATACAGTCGATGCTTAAGTTTGCACCTGGCTACGATCGCACTGTGGAACAACTTGGTAGTTTCATGGAAGCTGCTCGAAGAGAAGGCTTGGTCAATGCCAAGGACGGTATGTGGAGACTTGGAAAGTAATGATTTCTAGTATAAGTGCGTCACAGCTGGGTATGTTACACAGATGAAAGTTTGCCTCGGCAAAGCTCGGCCTCTAAGATACATTGCGTGTTTGAGCTGCCTGTAATTTTTTTTTGATAAGCATCATTAGGTATTCCCAAAGGTTACTGGCGATCACAGTCGATGCATGAGATGCGAAGCCGAATCCCTCATGATCGAATTCAAGCCCACAGATACTGCCCTCGCAAGGGCTTCAGGATTTTGCTGAAGAATCTGTTCAAGCATGAGAATCGATCGCTCAGCTATCAAAGCTGGATGACTTACGCCATGGCCAGCTCCAGAGACCCTTTTCACAGATGCTGGAGATCTCCCCTGAGAGACATCTGTCATGCAGTCTTGGAAATAAGATGGACTGTTTGAAAGGACCGAATCAGGAAAAGCTACAATTTGAAACCACCCTGAGTATTGCTTACATGTAATCAGGAATGGTTCCGAACACAATGTGAACAGGAACCACGCGGCAAAGGCGGGTATACTGGTCAGTGGCTTCAAAATGGCTTTCGATGTCCTGATAAGCAAGCGCTTCATGGAGTAAGTCGCATTTAAGAGCGACTTTTGTTTCCTTTTTACTGCCATCGTGTGTGCCAACTGAGTGAAACCCGTATTGCTAGATACGGGCGACTGATTCATGATTCAAAATTCGTAGATACGGGAACCACTCACTGTGAAGATATCAAATACCTCGTGATTCCATCCTGCCCAAGGCTTCCGTTTGCGATAATAATTTGATGCCTCTTCCCAAGTATCAAACATGTGAGGTCGACGGAGAGTAGCACGTGTGCTCCTTCTCATCAATGTTTCTCTTTCTACGAGGTGAGACATCCACAATTCGCGCGTAAGCATCGAAGGTTCAAGAAGAAACACTGCAACGAAGGGTTGGTTGCGCATGGGAAATGCGCGTGTAGCGAGTATTCTAATGTTGAGGTCAGGTTCTGCGAAAAGTGCAGGAAACAGGGTGACTGACATCGCACTGGAACCCGCCGAGTGCCCCAAACCAACTAGTCTGTGGTCCCTTAGAAATGGCGATTTCACAAAGGACGCAATCGCCGCTGCCCATTCCGCTATAGCTGGTGTAGATATGAGAAAAGTGATAAGGGGCTCCGTTATCGGACTCACAAACGTCCCCCGGCGAGCGGCGCTCAAGTGCAGTCTTGTTGATTACAGCGGCGTCCCCATGGTTCAGCCAGTCAAAACACCAGGCTTCCCGTATACAACTTTGCTGCTGCAAGTTCTGGTGGGAGAACAGATACCGAAGCATCGGTTCCCAATGCTCCTTATCTATATAAGATCGACAGTCAGCCACGCATGTACTTGAGAAAACACCAGCTTACTGACGCGCGCCAATGCCATGGGCAAACAGAAGTGTCAGCCCTTGTGAGTCTGAAGAAGAGGTATAGTATCGCTTGGCAGTCATCTTCAGTCCAGGCAAACCATGAAGTGGGGGCGTATCAAACACAAACAGCTCAGATCTGAGTTGAAGAGGAGACATAGATGATGGCAGGAAAGAGGGAAAAAAATACAACTCCCATCACTTGCACACTCGCTTAACAGGACCAACACGCGAAGGCATACCGATGCTGGTATTGGACTGATCACGGTCGCTTCGTGCCTCGATCTGCAGATGGTAAAAAATAATCAAAACTCATGGTGACTAGGGGAGTACAGCACATGAACCAACCGGTTGAGCGTTCCTGTTGCTAGACAAGTCATTGCGGGGTTATTGAGTTCGGTGACGGCACAGCGCGCTATCCATAGAATATACATGTGGACAGTCGTGATCGAAGGCGAGAAGGTGAAGACATGTGCCTATAAACACCCGAGAACAAAACATCCGCGCCTTCGATACTATCGCGGAAAGATCTAAAACATGCGCGAAGGTAGCTGCAAGTTTGTTAGAGACGCAGCTGCGGTAGCAGGAGTCGGCAATTATCAGAGGAAATCGTGGGAGCATGTCTGGTGCATGGTATGCAGGTCCGGTAGAGCCCTGGTCTCCCCTATTGTAAACCAAATAGAAAAGAGACGGTCGATCCTTCTTAAGGCCCAGCGTTATCAAAGATGCCAACTTCGTGGCGCTGTCACGCATGGCACCTGAAGATCACACGCATGCTTCATTCTGTTAACCGTTGATGATCAGTAGCAATCTAAAGAGACAGTGAAGACGAAGCACACACGCACCAAACCAAGCCGAAGCTGAAGCCAAAGACAAAGGCGACTCAGGCTCGTCAAACAGTCAAAATCAAAGTTCTTTTGCCATCTTCGACACAGAATACTAGAAAGAAAAAAAAGTCAAGTTTTCATCAAGGAGTTGGCGGCGGTGATAGAAGATCAACTATTTCCAGTCGTCAACATCGCCTCTGGCGGCCTTTACGTTCTGGCACGCGTGAGGCTTTTCCCAGTACCGACGATTCCGCGATATATGATACCGAACTCTATATGAACAGAATACACCGCCCCGATTCAAGCTTCAACTCGACTTCGAAGCATGAGAGCACGAAAGCTTAGTTGAAGCTGCGATGACTTGGCGACGACGCTAGTAGTATATCATGCATGTCATGATTGGTATACCGTAAGCTGCCAGTGTCAATGTGAGAAAAATCAAAGCACGTGACGAGTACGCTGATGGCCGTTTTTTTCTCACACGTACAAGTTGCGTACAAGTGAGACTTGTCCGATCGCGAGCGAGTCCAAGGTATAGCTTCGGGAGACTGTGCCTGACCGATACCCTGAAGGCCTGACATGTCAGATCCAGGATTGAAGGAACATTATTGACCACAACCCTCGGAATTCTTTCGTTCTGGGCTCACTTTGGTGGGTCAGGAACGCCGTCGACGTAAAAGCAGATCCAGGCGTGTTTTTGACATATGTGAGGCGCTTAAAACTTGCGTAAAATAGGCTAGTGTCGGTGCTTTGCGGAAGGGGTGTTTCACTCAAGAGTTCAAGTTTTTACTAAAAATCATTAGACACATATAAAAGCAGGT
Organism: Suillus luteus UH-Slu-Lm8-n1; assembly: GCA_000827255.1. Classification (NCBI taxonomy): domain Eukaryota; kingdom Fungi; phylum Basidiomycota; class Agaricomycetes; order Boletales; family Suillaceae; genus Suillus; species Suillus luteus. The sequence continues at coordinate 5,313 of KN835708.1, read as the reverse complement.
GGATTGTATCTCGAGCCTCAGCCGTTCTTCGACTCTCATTTTCTTCTTCTCTATCTGCTTGCTCATGATGACGCACAACGAGCTATGGTTGACTTATCACCAAGCGTCACGCTGCAACAAGCCAGCGACGGCTCAGTTGGTGGAACTTGAGTTGCAGAATGAGAAGTTGACTGACTTGGAGGATGTGCTCGAGCATTTATTCCGCCAGGGATTCGTTGAGGCCCAGCATCGGTCTCTGTCATATTGGGAGAGCCCCAGCGGGCAGCGACTCAACCCAAGTCACGCCCTGGAAGAACTGCTGACAGAAGGTGCAGGCAAATGTCCCCAGTCTGCTCTCAGGCTGGTCATTGGTGAGTAATCAATTTTTGAGGCGAAAGATGATCCTCACCCGGCGGAAAGCCGATTGCCCGCCCCATCTGTGGTTCAGTTATGTATACACTCACAAGAGTGTGGCGCCCGCCGTGACGCAGCGCGTTAAATTTTGCCATGCCCAGGAGGCAAAGCTTGAAATAATAGCCCATCTCACCAACCATATTTTCCGTAATGGTTATCTTCCCGCGCGATATCGGACGGTGGTGACATGGGAGGGTACTTGCGGAAGGAAGATAGAAGAACACGAGAAGCTCGATGCCCTGCTTACTGCAGGAGAGGGTCTCTCCGAAACTTCACCTCTGCGTCTCATCATAGGTAAGATTCGTAGTTGCCAGTTTTGCTGAGGCTTTCGCTAATGATGTCATAGATGCTGCCTGTGCACATAACCAAACATGTCATGCAGCTTGTCACTAGGAACGAGAGTTGATGACCATTTTATGCCAGTGGAGGGAGTCGGGCTGGTATGTATTGCTCCTCATCATGCTCTGGCAAGCACTGTGGCTTTAAGCTATACTTGGTAGTTGCAGGTGTTTAGCGTTTAATGCCAGATTGTGGACCAATCGTCTGAGTCGTAGGATGGACTGCTCATGAACAAATTGACGGTCCTGCACAAGCTGTCACTGACAGTGTGGAGAGGTGTGGAGTGCGTTGAACGTACATTAGTCATCCAGTTTAGAACGGGTTAGGGCCGGCGTGTTCGTGCTTCTTGCCGTAAGCAATATCTGTTTCACAGGCCCCTTGCACGTAGCCCATCATCAGCTCAGTTATCTTCTTTTCGTTACGCTCACGACAGCGAAACAAAACTTTTCGGAGGTTGTGCTACGCTCAGCCATGGTGAAAAGGCATTACTCGGCTCTTTCACAGCCCGCCCTCTCGATGAGCGAGCTGATATGCAAAACACTCGATCATGATGCTACAGACATGTTAATCGACAAGTGGCTTGAGCACCGCAATGACGCGTATTGGGAATGGTTTCAAGGTGTCAGGGAACGAAAACACGCCGCCAACTCTCTTAGACGCCAAGTCCTCGTCTGGAATAAAGGAGATTTCCTTCCAGAAAACATTTTCTGCCGTACAGTCGACACCGGTCGTCTGATTCCTCTGGATCGCACCTGGTCAACGCATGTATATCACCACAGGTCAATGCAAGACCGAAAATTGTCCATGATGCCGGTTGTGTTTACTATGGTAAGAACTTCGCTGACTATATCTCGATTATTGTAACTGAGGATAATTTAAGCTTCCTGAGCTGATGATGCTCAGAGGGATGCACGACATTGGCTGCGACGATGTATACATCATTGTCACAGATATGAAACGCCAAGAGATGGACGATGTAACAGAATACTTCAAGCTCGTTTGCCGACACGCATTCGGGCGTACATGTAAACCCAGCATGGAGAATGAGATCCAGTACAATCGTTCGTGACCATCAAGCCGCTGCCAGTCCGCATGTTGACGTTGATTTATGGGTCATAGATATGCGTTTAAGCCATACTCTCCTCAAACAACGACGCACACCGTGTTTTCCTCAGATTGATATCGCTTTCCGAGCTATTCTCCACGAAAAACGACCGCCCTTCATCATCTTGTTCTCCCATCAGACCACTTCCTATTCCCAAATTCTATTCACGCACCCGCTGTTCGTTCCTTCAGAAGACATATTCTTTGACTTTCCAAGCGGTTGTCCCAACCCGTGCTGTAACGACGACTGCGAGATGATACGCTTTCCTCGTCGTGGCATTGAAGGTGCGGCGGTATTGTCGATAAAGCGTGGTCGCCGAAACGGGAGGAAGGTGAGATCTCGGGAGATGTGCAACTGGATCGACTGCAACATCTGTTTCAACGAAGATGTATCGCAGTACGCCGAGAGCAGTGAAGGATCGCAAAGCAGCGCCGACAGCGGGGATACTCCGACCAATAATGGGCTTGTGTGTAGCAAGTGCCGGTTGGTCAAGTACTGTTCTCCCGAACACCAGAAAAAGGATTGGGAAGAGCATCGCCGGGTTTGTGCTAAGTCAGCTTCTATCTGATTGTACATCATGGGCAAACTTTCTTCTTCCAAAGACATTAATATTTTTCTTGTTGTTGTACTGTGGTCTACTGCATTTTTCACTGTACGCCAGTCATCATTCCTCATTGTCTCAGCATCTTGTTATAATTGTCACCACTGATACTTATGATGTGCTGTTTATCAATTATTCAATATTTTATTTGGACTTTATTTAATCTTTGCGCGAATTTCAACTTCCCACCCTTGTTAGAAATCAACCATGTCCATCCGTTTCCTCACCGCGCAGCTGGCTCAACAGGTGCACAAAACGTTATCGTTGCGTGTTAACTACGAGCTCATTCGAGTGACGGACAGATTGATGAGGAGCTTATGAATGCAGTTGGGGCGTTCAGTTTGGATCAGGCACGGGGCTTCAGTCCTGTATCGGAAGACAACACTCAAGTGTGATCCGTGTTGCAGTTGATGGAGCTGGCTGGATTGGCTTGCGCCCAAGCGCTATCTACAGTATACAGCAAGGAAAGGTATCCGAAAGTCTTGGTATGTTGTGGACCAGGAAACCAAGGAGGAGATGGATTAGTTGCGGCTAGACATCTTGGTGTGCCCTCAGAATGATCTACTCTTTGCTTGAGTCCTGAACTTGCTCAGGAATGTTTGGTTACAAACCAACGGTATATATGCCCAAGGTAAGTCGCATCTGCCTAGTGAATTGACAGTCCCAAAATGTGACTCCTAACAGCCAGGCTCAAAAGACATATATCAGGTCAGTCCACATCGTCGAGCGTTTTCATCCAATGCAGCATCCTATTGGGACCAATAGCGCCTGCAAAAACAATGCATCAATATGGACATCCCTATCATTCCACCTTCAGCATCTATTGAGGAGCTGACTCGCGCCCTCCGGTCCTCGAACGTTATTCTGGATGCCATTTTCGGGTTTTCGTTCAAACCGCCAGTGCGGGCACCGTTTGACGATGCCCTGGAGTTTATATCCGCATCCAGGCTCCCGATTGTCTCGGTAGATATTCCAAGTGGATGGGATGTCGAATTCGGAAATGAAGAAGGCGTCGGGCTGAATCCTGACGTCTTAATCAGTTTGACAGCACCAAAGCCAGGAGTACAACACTTCAGGGGAAGGCACTTCCTCGGAGGGCGTTTCGTGCCAAAGTGAGTGTTGACAAGTTGAATCTCTGCCAGTGGAATGATATCCATACCTGCTGTCAGAGCAATGCAGGAGAAGTTCAAGCTCAATCTTCCCGAGTATCCTGGATTCGATCAAATCGTGGAACTACCGAGGAACTATAGAATGTAGTTTTATCTATGGTACTTGTGGCATGGGTAGGAGCGATAGGACGGTTGCGCCGTCAAATATGAATCAATGATCAGACAGACAACCCTCAAGATTTTAATCTTCATTTTCCAGCATCCTACCATATGTAATGGCGTTTCGTCATGGGCGTCAGTCCAGCAATGATGCCCATGAGTACATAAGTGTTGAATCATGCGGCTTTCGTCTTTATGTACATGTGTTACTAATACCAGCAGTGTTAGCGAGATTATGGCATCATGGATATCTTGTCTTTCTCTCATAACATTCGGTCTGGAGCCTAAGCTTGGGGAGACTATCATGGTCCCGCTAGCGCGAGCTTTATATGTTTCGGAAACTTCGCGGAAACCGCTACATACGTGACGGAACTTACAGCTGTTTGCGAAAGCAATGTCAATCGCAAAAATTTCGCCACTCACTTGACAAAAAAAGAAATCGGTATATCAACGCGTCACGGTCGTGGACGCTCGTAGTAGGATCCCTGCAACTTGTAGCCACAAAAGAGTGCGAAGCACTCTTTTTGGCTTCCTGTGCCGAAGGCACAACGGGTGTGGACTAGTATCAACAGAATACACAGTCATTAACAAGTCCAGCATCCTCGTCAACGGTACGGCGCACTCTTTCGTCTTGCGGAACATATAAACTTTTCTTCATAGACTCATCCGGGGAAACTCCCAGCGTCTCGATAAGCACGCCATTTTCATCATTGTACGTTCCGCTATCTTTACCCATCATAACATTTTCTCACATGGGTGTCGTAAGATCACAGTCAGATGGCACATCCACTAATTATAAGGGGTCAGAGCCGAGCGCGGATATGTATTTATCCACTTCGCTTTCTTCATCCTCATCGATGAGCACTGGCGGAGAAGCACCGACGAATATGCCACCGTCAGGTGGCGGAATCACCACTGTACCACTACCTGTAAGCACGGGAGGGACAACGTTTCAAACGAACCCTACTACTTCCGGCCCTGCAAACAGCGGTCCCGCTACGAGCGTCTCGTCAGATACTTCTAGTTCCTCACCTCTTAGTCAGGAATCTGGACCTACTTCAGGAGATCTTCCTTTAATAACATTGCCGAGTTCGCTGCCTTCACCCACATTCACCTCACCACCTTTGACAATACCGACTTCGTCACCCGGTTCTGTGGGCAACCCGTTTTCAAATACCTTGCACTCGGCGTAAGTGAATAGAACTATGACCGGAACGCATTGACCTTATTATCTGATTTTAAGCCCCTCTGCAGTTGCAAATAATGCCTTGGGCTCGACGTCGTCTATCCCACCCAGTGGGGATACGTTCTCTTCGACCACCTATACGTCGACTGGTACATTCACTTTTACACAATACTCCTCTTTTGGGTCAACCTCAGTACTCGTGACCCTCACATCGACTTCGACGTCCGTGATCCGCACCATAACTCCAGTACCGACTTCGAAAGCCAGGTACGTTATTTCAACCGTTTCACATTGCATATAACCCACCGGAATCAAGGTCAAATGAAGCCTCCATCATTGGAGGGATTGTGGGCGGAGTCTTAGCCCTTCTGCTTGTCTGTATTGCAGCATGTTATCTCATCCGCCGCAAGCGGCGTTCGCG